>BLKR01014757.1:0-175000 GCA_011170035.1 Teleogryllus occipitalis
TGGTGAAAGTGATTTGTTTTGCTTGTAGAAATGTGTTACTCGGCCTATCGGCCACGTGTCGCAACAATACATACTTGCAAAATGAAATATCACTCATACCATAAATAACTATTGTTCATGCAATAAAATTGTGAATATCAAAAATTGATTTCATTTTACATTGAATATAAAATGCTGCACATTCCTGATATCCTGCACTAAGTTGTGAGAGTACCAAGAAAAGCTAAACCACAAAACATGTAATAGAAGGTCCAAAAAGATCTCATTTAATAGATTACAACCAAACAAACATTTGACAGTTTTCAGTCAGATCAGTTGCAATAAACTCCAATATATCTCTCTTGAGATACTTTTCCAGATACCTGGAAACAGACTCACTTCTGTCAATTTATTATGGCATAATCTTCTCACAACATCAATATGGTACGTTATTGAAATATGGGGAGGTACAACACAAAAATAATGGATAGATTAATGGTCCTACAAAAGAAATGTATCAGAAGCATTTTCAAACTGAATCCAAGACAGTCTTGTAATGATTACTGTATTCGATATGAATTACTGACGTTTGTAGAACTCTACTCTTACAAAGTAATACTACTATTGAGAAATAATCAGAATCAATATCTTGTGAGTAACAAAGAGGTACATAACTATCATACTAGAGGACACAGGAACTATCTGAGGATATTCACAGGCAAGTCTTAAATTAATGAAGATCCTTTCTGCATTGCTGCTCAGCTTTTCAATAATCTCCCAGCCACCATAAAATCAGCTGATAATAAATTCTTCAAAACATTGCTTAAACATCGTGTTATTAGTGTGTGTTCATATATGATATCTGAATTGCTTTAACTTTTCTGTAATTAAAATCCATGTACCACTACATGAGTGACCACTCTTTTCACCAGTCTTTCAGTTTCAATAAGACAATGTAGACTACTATTTAGCTATATAGTAAATAATTCTTTGCAATAAAGGAACTGTAAATAGTACAACCTGCCAACAAATTGAGTCAAATGGATTCAATGAACATTAAAGGTTGCTAATATCTCATCGATCTTTGGTAACGTCACTATAATATTAATGGGCTGGTGACCTTGTAAGCTTTGAAGATAAATCACACAAGTTGTCGCTATGTTAATAAACTTTTCTTGGCAGTTATAAAATCTGAGTTTCAATTCTATTTTACTGTTATTACATTCTCATCAGTAATTCATATTTAAAATAAGTATCAAATAAATAATTACATCAATATGAATATTTTCTTCCCTGATTAGGAAATGTCAATTGCAGGTGATCAGCAGCAGCAAGAGAGAGTGGAAATTCTGTCAGGAATTTCACAAAAATCAATAAAAATAGGAAAGCAAATGCTTTGTTTCAAGTTTCTGGTGCTCTGACAGAAGGAGCTAAAGCTTGGAAAATTGCTGTTGAGCAAGAAACCATTCAGCTAAACAGGATCAGGGAAGAACATGAGTTGAGGAAAAAGGAACATGAATTCATGAAGAAAAAAACGACCTGGAATTACAGGTTCTATCTACGGAGCTAAAAGCTCAGAATTCAAAAGTTGAATATTTTGAAATCAAGAGAAAAAGTCACTGAATTCATAATTAAAATTAAACGACTTAGGAAATCAAATAGGCATACTGTTTTTTTAGTAATTGTGAGATTTTTTTTTTTGCTCTGATAGCAAACCAAATAATATTACGTTAATTTAATTAATACTACTTATATTAATTAAATATAACTTTTTCTTTGTCATTTCTTCAACAAAAGAACTAATTTGTTTGAATACTGAACAGTAGTAAAAAAAATTAAAATATTTTTTGAATTTATTGTAAATAAAAAGTAAAACTGAATGTAACATACAGGACCGGATTTGAGGCTGGGCAGAGTTGGCGGTAGCCCACAGGCCCCATCAAGAAGGGGCCCCCACCAGTTGATATATTGAACAAAATTTTGTCCTTTAACAAAAAGCATGGAATGATTTTTTTTAATATAGTAACAAATTTATAGTTTTTGCATCATTTTGTGCAACATTTTTATTATTTTTTTACATTACAAGAGAGGAAATATTGTATACCCACATCTAATATTTACATAATGTCAAATGGAAGTCCAAATAATTTATTTTTGATGTCAGTATTTTAACACTACATAGTATCAACTTCCTTAACTCATTAATGGTGCAGACTTCACTCTTTACTTTAGGACGATACAAAACAAAAGACATGGAACATAAGTAAAAAAGAGAGAACACGATGACATTTCAGGGATGTATGAAGTCGTTCCAGCATCACATTGAACTATAATTGGTTTGATCAATTATTTTTTTATTTCATTTAATTTGTCACATAATAGTATTTCACATGTGAATAATAAATCATATAATAATAATTTAATTTTAATTCAACAAGAAAATAATATATTAATAAATTAAAATTTTTAAATTACTTGAAGCTGTTAACATTTAGAAATATGGTTCCATAATATTTAGGCTATAAATTTATTTAATACTTGATTAAAAATATAAAATATGAAATGATTATAAATTTATTGGTGTAATATTCTTCTTTATTTGTAGCAAGTTTTCGATTTTTTAGCATTCTTTTAAATAACATTACATCGTTAAATATTAATAATATAAATAGTATTCTGAAATAAAGCACACTGCTGTTGATATCTGAAGATAGTGAGCAACATTCCAAAACTCGAGTCTAATGTGAAGGTTTTCATAAGAAATGTGCAAATTAGAAATTAGCATCTATGCTGTATTTTGAAACGATATATTGAACAGAGTAACAAGCAACAAGCAAATTGCTCCAAAATCACAAGCTCTATTTGAATACCGCAATTGCTACTCTTACGTCGCCCAGAGTTTTCATCGAGAAAAAACCGCAACGATTTTTTAAACTATGAAGAATCAGGAAGTGAAAAAGCTAGGACTTCAGATTACGAGATCTCCACGATAAGTCACCGAACTGTTCATTTAATCCCATTGGACTACGGACATGCACCAGAATTGGACCTTTCACAGTCTCAAAAATTTTACGTTGAAAATAACCTTCCTGTGATTGAGCAGTTTTAGCGTGGTTGGATGACCGACTTTCTACGTATGAATTGGTTTCTACACATTATGATTTTCGGGCCAGACTCGAGCAATTGTAGTCGGATCAAATTGATAAAACAAGCAAGTCTGTTAAATCAGATTTACAAAGAAGGTATTGACGAAAATCTTGGGATCAAGCTTGTTCAATTCGCAGAATTTTACAGGGAATTTGAAGCAGAAAAAGACAAATATTTAAGCCATGAGCATTTAATGAACACTTTGATAATTGAAAAACAGGTACAGGAGGCTTTTCCTAATGTTGAGACAATTTGGAAATGTATTTTGTTTTGATATTCACTGATTGCACAGCTAAAAGATCATTTTCAAAATTAAAACTAGTGAAAACCAGATAACAAACGACAATGACCCAACAACGCCCAATGATCTAGCGCTTTTTAGCAGCAGTAGCTATATTTTGAGGAAGTTAAAATTTGACGACTTGATTAACGATTTGGCGATGAGAAAATCGCGGAAAGTTGCTTTGTAAAGGTGATTCATATATATGTAATATATATATATATATATATATATATATATATATATATATATATATATATATATATATATATATTAAAATAGCATAATATTGTAATGACCCAATGGTATACTTATTGATATTTAATATGCAAATCTACCATAGGGGCCCCCAAAAAATAGGTACGCACTGTCCCCCTCCTCTCTAAATCCGGCCCTGGTAACAGTTAATAAAGGTCTTATTTATCTTTTCTGTCTAACATTATTGTAATCAGTCTTAATACCTTTTAATCCATTTCATTTCATTTGACTACTATATATTGAAAATTTGTCTTTAGATTTATTTCCATTATGAGTATGTTAATAATTATAATAATAATAAAAATTCCGTTTTAGTACAATTGCTTTTTTGTGGATTGACATTTTATTGAAAACTTGAATAAGCCGGAAACCTATTGAAGACGGAAGAAAATGTGAGCCCCAAACGATTCCGGCTTATAAAATTTTTACTGCAATGTATAACAATCATATCAAAAATTTGGTTTGTCAGTTTCAAAACGGTCGTCGTTACGCATTTGAAGCTGTTGACAGGAACAGAAAAGAGTTAGGCTCCCACTTTAATGGACCATACGGCCTGCGTAAAACGATGAGTCGTGACGTCATGCATTTACTGCACAGCATTACCAACGGATTGAAACGAAAAAACACTAAAACGAAAAACACTAAAACGGAAAAAATACTGAAATAAAAAGACACTGAAATTATAGGCCAACGTAACAAAGAGCACGCAACATACACTAATCTTGCTGCTCCAATATTTGGAAGAAGGAAGATCTGGCTACTCCTTGGAAATTGCGGCCCTGCGCCACAGATGCGGACCAGCCTTGCCAGCTCAGCCAGCTTTGCAACATCTTGAAGAGTGTCCGAGTGTCTACGTAGCCCAATGACGTGTTCAGTGGGAACACTGCAAACACCTTTCTCTATCTCCCCCTCCGATTCTGTACGGATACGCCCTTGCGGTCCCAATCGCTACGAAAACATTGCACATTCTTGCCAGGAATAGCCTCCCATTTTCTCAGAGCACGAATCTCTGAAAAAATTAAAAATATCAACATTTTCGACAGCTATAAAATGTCGGATGCCTAAAAAACACTCAAATGAAAATATACACAAATGAAAAAAAGGCTGAAATGGCGAAAAACAGGCGGAAATGGCGAAAAGCACGCTCAAATGGCGAAAAACACGCTGAAATGGAGAATAAAGCACACTGCAATGTAGAATAAACCACACAGAATTAAAAAATACACCATCCAAAATTGGAGTATTAACCACACAGAAATGGAGAATAAACCACACGGAAATGGAGAATAAATTACCTTGAAATGGAGAATAAACTACTCTGAAATGGAGAATAAAACACCTTGAAATGGAGAATAAAACACCCTGAAGTGGAGAATGAACCACCGAGAAATGGATTGATTGATTGATTGAGTTTAAGGGCGCTTCAACGTCTAAGGTCACTTACTCCCGTGTCAAATTATTTTAAGACCAGTGCACAATAGTGCAGTGCCAAGCTAACAAAGGAAAATTAAAATCTTTAAATAGAAAGCAAAGTAAAACTGAAAAGGAACGTTTCCTAATAAGAGGGTTTTACCGAAAATGCCAGATAGTTACTTTAAAATCTCGGGCTAAAAGCCAATAATTACCATTATCATCTTCTCCCAGATAAGGCTATACAATATAGTCTCTCGTAAAAAGCTAAAAAGATTGCAGAGAGAAGATTCGTCATTTCTAAGAATCTCCGCTAGGGAGCCAGAAGGTGATGCCTTCGACGGCTATCTCTTATCTTAACACAGTGCAAGAGAACATGCTTCACGGTAAGATCTATTTTGCAGTATTCGCATATAGGGGGTGGGTCCTCGTGGAGGAGATAACCGTGGGAGAAATGGCAGTGCCCGATCCGGAGGCGTGTTAAAATGATCTCCTCGCGCCGAGCATCACGAGATGAGGAAGACCAAGGATTTACGGAATCCTGGATTCTCGTGAGCTTAAAATCTGAATTATGCCACTCTGTTTGCCATTCAGTGCGGATAGAGAGTTTGATAAAGAGCTTAGTATCTTCCGTGGGGACAATGAAGATATCTAACTCTCTTTTCTTCGTGGCAGACTTTGCTGCCTGGTCAGCTATTTCATTTCCTCTTATTCCCACGTTCCCAGGGACCCAACAAAAGACTAAAATATAGTGACGGACCAATAGATGATGGATTTGGTGTTGGAAGGTCATTGTCAGCGGGTCACAAGAGGAGATGGAGGAGACGGATTCAAGAGAGCTTTTGGAATCTCTGCAGATCACTACTTTCTTTAATGACATCGATACAGCAAATTTAAGTGCCTTCAAGAGCGCATACTTCTCTGCGGTATAGACGCTGCACGAAGTGTCTAATCGAAAACCTCGCGTGGCTCTACTGCAGTAGAAGGCACTTCCGACTTTGCCGTTTTGAAAGGAACCATCGGTGTAAATGAAGTAATGGCCAGGATAGTAGATTTTATCGCCTCAAATTCCGATAAGAATGTACTGGGGGGAGTTAAGGATTTAGGAAGTCTAAGATCTATTATCGGCCGGTGTAGTTTGCAAGGTTTCGGGGGGGGGTTCACAGGTTTGGGTAGTTTTATATTAAGTTTTTTAAAAGCATACGGAGACGACTCCCAGGGGATGGGGTAACGATGGTCTAAGTGCATATGAAGTCAAGTGGGTTGGATGCTGTTGGACTGCTTGGCGTGAGAGAGTATCGACATTGGATAATTTCACGCCATATGAGTCAATCAGAATATCCCACTTTCGGCACAGAGATGGTTCTCCAGCCTCGGCCAAAGGTATTCGATACGACTCGTGCGGTAGGCGCCTGTACCAATTCTTATACCGGCATTGTGTATGGTATTTAATGGCCGGAGGGTTGATGGAGACGCTGATCCATACACTATGCATCCGTAATCCAAGATAGAGCCGATGAGGGTTCTATACAAACGCAAAAGACAAACACGGTCTGCGCCCCAAGAGCTACCAAAAAGAGTGCGAAGGAGATTTATTGGTGATACACATCGGCCCTGTAGTTTACTGATGTTTTATCCCCAGGTTAGGCTCTTGTCGCATGTGAGCCCAATGAAGGTTGCGGATTCAACGAATGGAAGCTGCTGTCCTCCAAGAGAAAGGTCGGGGTGATTATGGAGGTGATGGATTCTGAAAAAGTGTATGCAGTTGGTTTTTGAGGTAGAGAACTTGAATCCGGTTTCATCGCTCCATTCCTGCAGTTTGTTGAGCACAAGTTGTAGCTGCCTCTCAATAACTTGCACGCTCTTGGAAGAGCAAAAAATTGCAAAGTCGTCAGTGATGCCTTCACAGGCTCCCAGATAACTGATGCAATAGTATTGATAGCAATGGCAAACAGAGTGACACTCAGAATCGATCCCTGGGGAACACCGTTTTCTAACTGGGGACTAGAGGATAACGCGTCACCAAGGCGGACGCGGAAAGATCTTGATGAAACAAACCCTACTAGAAACAAAGGGAGCCGTCCCCTGAGACCCCAAGTATGCAAGGTGCGATGAATACCGTGCCTCCAGGTGGTGTCATACGCTTTCTCTATATCGAAGAAAATTGCTTCCAGGGGCTGACGTAGCACGAAAGAAGTGGAAATCTGCGTAGCAAAGGTGACTAGGTGGTCCATGGTTGACCTGTGCTTCCTGAAGCCACATTGGAGAGGTGTAAATAGGTTCTTTTGTTCCAGGAGCCAGGCCAAACGTGTATTTACCATTCGCTCTAAAAGCTTGCACACACAGCTTATGAGCGAGATTGGGCGGTAACATGCGGGGAGTTTTCTGTCCTTTCCTTCTTTAGGGATTGGAAGAACAATGGCTTCACGCCAAATACTTGGTACGACATGTTCAGCTCAAATCTTGTTGAAAATGCCGAGGAGAAAGGAGCGAGTATTTTCAGGTAGGCGTTTCAACATTTGATTGTGTATCTGGGCTCGTCCTGGAGCAGAATCTTTCGCACAAGCGAGGGAACAGGAGAGTTCGTCCATGGAGAAAAAAAAAAACATTGTAATCTTCTTCCACGCGACTCGAGAAGTCTAATTTAGTTTTCCATTTTTCTTTTCGTTTTTTGAAAGCCAGAAGGATAGTGTACGGAGCTGGAGATGTGTTCGTAGTGAGAGGCAATTTCTTCAGCAATTTTTTGTGGAGAGGTTAGGAGATTGCCATTTAACATAAGTGCTGTGAACCACAGCAAGTGTGCCCCGAAGATCGGTGCGGTGGGCACACTGTGCCAGGCCGGGTAGTTGCAACCCACTGTGTCCGCCGCAGAGTTGCGCCGTGGGGCGCGACCAGGGTAGAAGTGAGGAGTGCGGGAAGGCGCCACCAGGAGCAGGGCAAGCGGCAGCGCTGTTCCGTGACCACCGAGCCGTGGCATTTCCCCTCGATGCCCCGCCATGGAGGCGGGAAGGAAGAGACTCGCCCCGATGCCTCGGGGCGTATTTATAGGGCCTCGCCCGGGGGCAGGGGGCAGGAGGAAGTTTCGGGAGCAGCAAGCGAGTGTCTGGCAACAGTAGTGGTTTCGGTGTCTAAAGAGCGTGTGTTACGGACTGTATTCTTCTGGCGGACTGGAATTGGGCATTGTATTTAGGACTTGTTTTTGGATTGTGGTTTTACGGAAAATAAATTTTTGGTGAATGAACTGTTATTGTTTTACTTTGTGCATAACAATAAGCCCTGAGATAGACGGCGAGAGGAGTCTTCCACCGATCTGTCGGACCTTTCTCCACACTATTTTAGGGGATGTACGGCAAGAGAGTGACGAGATGTAAGCTCTCCAGGACGCAGCCTTACTTTCCCGTATCGTTAATCTAGCTCTGGCTCGGGATCTTTTATAATTTATTAGGTTTTCCATGGTTGGGAACCTTTTTAGTTTTGCCAATGCCCTATTCCGATCTCGGACCGCAGTGGCACAATCAGCTTTCCACCATGGCACAGAGGGATGTCGTGGGTGGCCCAACGACTTTGGGATGGCAAATGAGGCCGCATGAAGGACGGCGTGATTAAAATGGACAACCATAGCATCGATATCGTTTGAGCAGTTTTCCGATATTCGTAATTCTTTCTTGAATGTTTCCCACTCAGTTCGGTGGATTAGCCAGCGACGAGGCCGGGCTACGTTCAGATCGGAAATATCTAGGTTGACCCAAATGGGACAGTGGTCACTGCCATGCAGGTCGCCAAGGACAGTCCACTCCAAGATGGTGGAAACAGAGGGACTGCAGAGAGCTAGGTCCACGGACGAGAAAGTGTTAGAAGCTACGGAAAAGTGTGTGCTTTCGCCAGTATTTAGGAGAATTAAGTTTTGGTTATCAATAATATTTTCAAGTAACCTGCCTCTCGTGCACGACCTTGTGCCACCCCAGGCAGGGTTGTGGGCGTTGAAGTCTCCCACAATAAGAAAAGGTGCGGGCACCTGAGAGAGCACATCTTCCAGTTCTTTCTGTGACACGACTTGTCTAGGCGGGATATAGACGTTGCAAATGGTAGCAGAAATAGTGCAGAAATTCACACGAACGCAAGATATCTGGAGAGTGATTCATATGTCTATTTCTTTAGATACCAGAGAGTCTGTGAGAAAAGTGGCGACTTCACCATGGGCGCGGAGGCCATCGTCTACGTCTTTGCCTGTAGCAACAAAAGCCGGGTAGAGAGAGGGCGTGCTCAAAACGGAGATGTGTTTCCTGCAGGCAGATAACCACGGGTCTATGTATAGACATTATTTACTTTAATTCGTCCAAACCGGTACGAAAGCCATTTAAGTTCCATGAGAGGAGACCGGGAGCGGTAGCTCAGTGCATCAACTGATGTCACTGCAGCGCCTCTGATCGGGAGGTCCTAGGTTCAAGTCCTGACGGCGGCAGGATTTTCAACACTAGCTTTTCAGCAAGGTCGAATTCAGTCGCTGTCTGGAGGAGAATTCTAGCGGCCGGCTGCTCTGATCGGTAGTTTTCCGTGGTTTCTCCGATCAACACCAGGCGAATGCCGGAGCAGTACCCTAACAAACGGGCAACGGACCACGGTCGATCTGGCCTTCCTCTTCCTTGTCCTATCCTCTCCCCTTACACACACACACACACACACACTAACATGCACTACACAACCACATACTACGGGAGACCGGTCGGGAGCTTAGAGCCTGTCCCGGCTGGGGCGGTGTCCCGCTGACGGGAGATTCCTGGTTAGGGGGAAACCCCACTAGCCGACGGTAGGTCGGTGCCGGATCTCGCCATCCAGCGGGGGAAAATCACCGCCATCTCCCGAGAAAAAACATGCACTACACTAACAGGACTAATGACCAAAGCAGTTGACGCGTCCGGAAACACGAAAAAATCAAACATTGTGTAGTCAGAATCCATGTTTTGTGGGGCCTTGATACCTAAAAATTGATTGACGGCAAAACATCTGACTTTCCGTCTGTCTGCCCGTGTGTCTATCTGTCTGTGGTCAATGCTGGTGCCAAAACCGTTTAGCTAATTTTTTGCAATATTGATATTCCTCTATCGATGTAAATGAAATGAGTGGCCTGTTAACCCTAAGAACCAGGATTTCCATCGCAGTTTCCTTTTCATTCTTTTTTCTTTTCTGTTTGGATTAACTCGCAGGTTCAAGTAGTATAAACATATTGCATCGCTGTTACAAATAATGCAAGAAAGTATGTACTGTCGAACTTACGTTTCTGTTCTTATTTCGAGTACCACGGTTGAGAACACCTTAATTGTTGAGTTCTTAATGGAGTTGATCATTTGTAACGAACCACAATGCATTGGGTACTTTTACTGTCTCGCCTTACGAATTTTTCGAAAGAAAGAGAAAGTTATATAATCGTGCGGCGAAAAACGGCGAATTTTTGCCAGAAAAACTCTCTTAGCTGGGCTCTGATTAGGAAAAAGTGGATAAATCCTGTTGCTAAATTTAGAAAAAAATCCTCTAACTCGTGATGTAGCCAAAATCCAGGTTTTGTTACTTCTTGATATCGAAAAATCGATTGACGGCAAAACGTCCGTCTGCCTGTTTGTGGTCAACGCTAGCGGCTAAACCGTTCTGACGATTTTCTTCAAAATTAATATTCCCCTATCGTTCTGGGTGATGTCGCGGCTTCTGGAATTTGATACCAATATTTAAGTTTTTAGGGATACTTTACACGAATCCCAAACGGACATTTTCCAAATTTTCAAGAACATGGCTCCAAATTTTTTGATTAAATTTTTTTGTTGAATAGTGCGAAGGACGTTTAATGGAATGATGAAGGTATCATTTTCGCTGTTATTTTTCGATTTTTCGAAAATTGCAAAAAGCAATTTTAACACTACAAAATTGAAGATAAATGTTTGCCTTAAACAATGTGGGTTGTACAAAATTAGCACTTTAAATAAGGTCATGTACGATTTTTTTTAAAAAAACGTAGTTTTTGCGTAATATGCGCTTAAAATGTAAGGATTTTTTTCTCAAAAACAGCTCCAATTTTTTCTTTAAATTTTCTCCACACATAAATAAAGGACGGTAAAAAATATGGTAATAAATAAAAATATATAGTGGTGCTGTAGAATGGCACAGACTTTCTCGCGCTAAGTTTTCGAATCTTTTTACTCTCGACTAGCTTCTGAATGGTCTTCATCTCTTCCCAGCTGACATCTGTTGCCGTCGAAATGACATTCTTTCACATTTTCTCAATTTTTCCGGCTGGCCAATGCCTGAACTGAAACAACTATGTGATTATGACAGAAGTGCCAATTCCTTGTATGTCCCTGGTGACCGAACTGGTTAGAAGTCGGGTACGAACTCAGCGTTTCAGAGGAAAAAGTCGCTAGTTCGAGTCTCTTTCAGGAATAATTATTCATCACAATTCTCTGTTGCACCAGAAAACGATTGAAAATTCCAGGAACTTAATTGAAAACCTTTTGAAGCAATTCTATCGACAAATACCATTAATTAATGTAAATAAAATGCAAGTGTTTGATTGTGATTTTCGTATTTTGAACTTTTAAACAAGTTTTCAACTCTCTTGTTCGATTTGTAAAAGGTATGTAACATGAAATCAATAGCTGTTTTTCTGTGGACCTTTATGAACCGATTTAAGGAAACTAATTATCATATACACATGATATTTAAAATTCAGTTTAACAGTACCCATTAAGATATCCCTAACAGTTCCGAAATTATTATTCTTATTCTTATTATTACTTTTTACTTTCTCGCCTTACGAATTCTTTGTGAGAAAGAGAAAGGTATGTAATCGTGTAGCGGAAGACGACGAATTTTCGCCAGAAAAAACTTTTAATTGGGCTCTGGTAACGAAAAAGTGGATAAATTCTTTTGCTAAATTTAGAAAAGATTACTGGTGCTATTGAATGGCACTGACTTTCTTGCACATGTTAGGTGTTTTTTAACTCAGTCTAAACTATCCTTTGGGTTATGTCGTATTCCTTTCCCACCTGCCATCTTGTTGCCACCCAAAGGATATTTTTCACTTTTTGTTAATTTTTTTTGGCTGGCAAATGCTAGAACTGACACTATCATACTCTTATTACTATTATAGAATTTTAAATCATATGCCCGACCGAGATGGTCATGGTGGTTCTTTGCCGTGTACGGAGTCATCTTTTCGGAGGCAAAGTTCGCTGGTTCGCGCCTTTGTCTGAGGATTATTATTTGTCACAATTCTATGTTGCAAAAAATTATTTTCCAATCCGAGTTATGCCTTCCTAGTTGCCATCTTTTTCTGGACATTTTGATTACATTTTATCAATTTTTCGGTTGCCTAATGCTTGAACTGAAACACCAAGTTCTAATGTCTATTATTGGAGGGACACTCCTCGTAGACGAGATGGTTAAATGGCGGGTACTGTTTCTGCAGTTCGAAAGAAGAGTCCTGGTTGAAGCATCGCTCAGAGATAATTATTTGTCACTATTCTGTGTTACGAAGAAAACTATTGAGAATTTCAGAAACTGTACTGGAAATCATTTGAAGCAATTTGAAGAAGGTACTAAATAAACTGGAAGTGTCGGTATGTGATTTTGTTTCATGAAATTTTAAAAAAGTTTTCCACTCTCTTGTTCGATTTGTAAAACGTACGTCACATCAAATTAATTTTCTTTCTGTACATCTGTATGAACCGATTTAAATAAACTAATCAATCTATCAACATGCAATTTAAATACAATAGACACATTACCCATGGGACCGACTTATATATCCTTAGCGGTTGATCAGGAGAGGTGGCTCAGGGTATCAACTAATGTCATTGTAGTGCCACTGACCGAGAGGTGCTGGGATCGAGTCATGACGATGGCAGTATTTTCGACACTAGCCGGATATCTTGATCGAGTCCAGTTGTTAGGTAGAAAATAATTCTACCTACCGGCTGCTTTGAACCGTTACTTTCCGTGGTTTCTCTGATCAACACCAGGCGAATGCCGGGTCAGTACACTACCAAACGGACCGCGTGCGATCTTGTCTTACCATTCCTTGTCCTATCTACCCTTTACTTACACACATGTGCATGTACTACACCATGGCAACATGCTCGGAGATCGGTCGGGAGCTTACAGCTTGTCCTGGTTAGGAGGCACCTGGTTGGGAAAAATCCCGCTAGACGACGGCAGGTCGGCGCTTGATTTAGTCATCCAGGGCGGGAAAGTCACAAATACCTCCCGTGCTAAAACATGTACTTTACATTAAAGACTAATGACCTTACGAGTTGGCGGGCCCGGAATCACTATCAATCAACCAATCTAACAGCTGTCAGTCCGTCTCTGAACAACTGTAGCTCGTAAACCGTTGAGCCGATCTTCTCCAAAGTTGATATTTCCAGATTGAGCTAAAAGGACTAGAGGCTTTTGGAGTTTCTAGCGTATATATTGATTATTGATAGTTTCTTATACATGAAACAGACATTTATCTTTTGATGCTTCTGCCCGAGATCGATCTATAGAGCTATTGTATGGAGAGGTGGTTTGAGTGCGGACAAGTCAACTCTGAGGAACTGAGATCTGGCCTCGAAGCGGGAAAAATGAATTGCAGGTTGAAATCACTTTTGCTGGTTTATGTAGTAGTATAATATTGCGGAGTATTTACAATCAATGCGAGAAGTATGTGCGTTGGTAGCACCAGTAATTTTATGTTGATTTTTGCAGCGTTGATCCAGATGGGTCAAACGAATAAGAGGAGTGGTCTTATAATGTTTTTTCATGTTTTTCCAGAGTTGTAAGGTACGACCTCTTTATTATTAGTTTCAAGTATTTTTATTTTAGCTTGTATGATTTTGCTACCTATGTGTTGCTTTCAATTTAATTTGGCACCACTGTCTCATTCTAAGTAATTTATGGGAGGTATTCAGAGGGCCCAAATTTATTGATTCTTTGTTCATTATTATGGGACGAGGAAGTGTAATCCAAATTGGTTACATTGCGCCAAAGAAAAAAGTCGATAGAAACTTCAAGGAATAATTTTGGAAAGTATGGGTACAAAAACCAGGTACCTACGTTGTGTCTGAATGAGTGAATCTGGGAATGATTGTTGTAATGTGGTTTTATGTAGGTGCGGGAATGATTGTTGTGGGTTTGTAATGTAATGTGGTTTTGTGTTGGTTGTAATGTGAGTTCATATGTCCGCTTTCTAGTGCTTATAACAGTTCTCATACGGTAATATCGATTTTTATAAATAACAAAATCGTGATTACCAGAACTGAAAGAACAATATGATTAAATCCGAAACATCTTTGATCCTCCAAGGGCATCTTTCTGCAATTACTCAGTGATTGTATATATTTGTGATAGAATTATGAAGATTTACAAAGATTCGTTTCCATTTTACTCTGAGGTTGGGTCACCACCGGAATGTTTTTCTTTTAAAAGTCAAGATGTTGAAAACCGACATTATTGTTTGTTATTGCCTTAAATACGGAGCTCGATATACAGGGGAAAAATTACCTGCATTGATAGTATCATGGTTATGAGGGAAATTCGAGAAGAGTTGAATTCTCTACATGTTCTCTTATGAGAGGGAATTAGAAAAGAGAATTATGGACGGAAAATATGAAAAGAAAAAACAAAGGAAGTTAACAGCTCCGAAAAAAACGAAGGAATCATTAAAATTAGATAAAAAAATACTTATTACATCATGGGCGTTAAAAGTTTCGTCGAACGTCGAGAAAAAAACGAGGGTACACGGCCTGGAGGCTTTTTGTCGCCGCTCAATCATTACAAACCTTATAACGACATTGGTGCATAAATAACTATTACCGCAATTCATTGGCGATTACATGCAGAACCATCCCGATTCTTTCCGACGTGTGACGGGTTGCATACTCTAGACGCCATTCGTTGGCCGATCACATGCAGAATGTAGATATTTATTTAGTCAAAAACAGTAAAAAGTGTACTTGACATACGGGGGAGAAAATCATCTGCGCACGCTTTATTGAGTATCAGAATCCCTTCCCAACAATTTAACTATTAATAGTTGAAGGATGAACAAAAGTTTTAAAAATATAATAATAATAATAATAATAATAATAATAATAATAATAATAATAATAATAATAATAATAATATTTAAAAAGCGCGAGATTAACATATCAAAAACTAGATATTTTCGTTCCCGAGTTATAGAAAACGTATTTGTAACGGCAAACGAACGACAGATTTGATTTTTCTTTATTGCTAACAAAATAGAAACTCATCCTAAGCTCTACTTCCACTTCAAGCAAAAGGAGAGCTCAACAAAACGTGCGCATAGTGAAGCTGCATTTTCGTCGAGAAGCAAATCAAGGGGCCATCTCAGCATATGTTCAATCGATCAGGGAAACTTGACACAAAACCGATCGAGATGGGGTCATTGACCCGGAAGCTGAAGTACATTACTTGTTACAGGCATATTAAGTCTTATTTTAAATTATACAATACAAATGTGAACTAATTCATTATACTATAACATTGTTTTGTTAAAATAAACATTATTTTTCTTTTTGATAATCAGTATAGTCTCAAATTGCTTAGAAACACTTATGCAGGAGAAAAGATTTTACTTTTAACTTAAATTTGTGTACCGATTTTAATTGTTTAATGATATATCCCAATGCGGTGTAAAGTAACGTATATGTATTGTAGTATATGGATTTCTCGTAGTGAGCTGTTGATACTGAAACTTGATGAACATGATTTCTACGACGTGTGTTGTAATTATAAATATCAGTATTACATGATAACATGTTCCCACCATTAAGTAAATCAGTTTTGTGAAATACTACAGATTCTTAAATAAATATGCAAGGCAATGGTAAGATTCTAAGCTCAATGAAAGAGGCTTGCAGGGATCACGTGGATGGCATTTTTTCATTATTCAAATAATTTTCTTTTGCAATCTAAATGTCTGGGTACTAAAAATTGAGCTTCCCCAAAATATTATGCCATATCTCAGGCGAGAATGTACATTTGCAAAATACACGCAACGAACATGAAGGCTGACAGAATTTGAAATAATTGTGAATGCGTAACATAATGAACTTAATTTAGTGATTAATTCTGTTGTATGTACATTCCATTTGAGGTTTGACTGAATTGAGAGACCTAGAAATTTTGTTACCTTCACATCAGCTAATTGCATATTGTTAATTTTCAATGGAGCATACGATTGCCGATTTGAAAAGAAAAAATGCTTTGACACCGTTTTGCTTCGTTAATTATTAATTTGTTATTACAAAACCAATTTGAAACTTCTGAAATTGTACTATTTATTGTTTCTTTCTTGCAATGAACATACGTGTCATCGGTATACAGATCTGTTCTTCCATTTCTAATAGACGATTGCATGTTGTTTACGTACAACAGAAAGAGAATAGGACCCAAGATCGAACCTTGTGGAACCCCATGTCAATTGGCAAAGAATTGGAAAGATAAGTAAATAATGTCATTTCATGCCAGTGCGGTATTTCTACTCGAGGTCGATGTTTAAGGTACGAGTTTATCCAACCTAGGGCAATACCACGAATTCCATGAGAAGGTAATTTTGAGAGCAAGATATTGTGGTCAATACCTTAAAGATCTAAAAATATTGTAATGGGTTCTTCATTTTGGTCCATTGATGAATCAGCATCTTTAAAAAAGGAAAAAATGGCAGTTTCCGTAGATTTTGATTTTCTAAAACCGTGTTGTGAGTCTGAAAATGCTTCGTTTTTTCCTGAGAAAAGTTTCCATTCGCGTATAGGAAAGCCTCTCTAATATTTTTGAGAAACTTACAAAAGAGAAATTGGCCTGTAATTTGGAATTTCATATTTGTTCCTTTTAAAAAGTGGCTTAATTTTTGCTGTTTTGAAAAGAGTAGGAAATATTCCTCTGCATAAGGATGCATTGAAAGTGTGAGTTAATGGGTGTGTAATGGCAAGTGCACAAGTTTTTAATATACAATCCGGAAATTCATCTAAACCAGATGACTATTTATTTTTTAGTTTACTGATTTTCCTGACGATTTAGTTGGAAGAAGTTTTGGAAATAAACATCGTGCCTAAAATGTTTTGTGAAGCGTATGATGTTGAATGGTGTGGTTTTAGTCCTTAGTCCCTTCCTGAGATCAACCGCAATTCTAGAAAAGTGTTGACTGAAGAAATTCGCAACTTTTCCTGGATTATTTGCATCTCTTTCATTATCCTTTAAATAAACATTCTCTACGAAGTATCGTGAAGATCTGGTCGCATTTTTTACGATATTCCACATTGCCTTAGTTTTGTTACTAGCGTTCAAAATATCCTCATTATTTTTGCCTGAACTATTACTTTCCTTAAAATTCTTTTGTGTTCTCGGAAGTAGACATGGACACCGGATGATACGTTATGATGTTTAGAAATAAAGCAAAGCGTACGTTTGTTTTTACGCGATATTCTAATTCCTTGTGTGATCCAAGTATTACTTTTTCGTGAAATGTTTAATATTCTCTTTTTAAGATAATATTAAACATTTACACACGCCTTAAAGTGAAGTGAAAGCTTTGAGAAATATAAATTATGTTTTTCATTTGTGCCAACAGCGTTATAAACTGCGCCCCATGATTCCTTCAGCAAGTAGTCCGTAAACAATTTTATGTTAACTTTAGTAAATGCTCTGCACACGCGTGTATTATTTATTCTGTCAGTATTCATGTTATTAGTAAATGTAAAAATTTGTTCATTGTGGTCACTGTAACTTAGATTATTCGTTATTATTTCATATCTCGTTGAGGTTTTGTTAATTATAATTTGATCTATTGCTTTTTGTGATTTAAGAATCTTATTCTTTCAGGCGTGTGACGGGTTACCTACTCTAGACTCCATTCGTTGGCGATCACATCCAGAATCTTCCCTACTCTCTCCGACGTGTGGCGGGTTGTCTACTTGAGACGCCATTCGTTGGCGATCACATGCAGAATCTTCCCTACTCTCTCCGACGTGTGGCGGGTTGTCTACTTGAGACGCCATTCGTTGGCGATCACATCCAGAATCTTCCCTACTCTCTCCGACGTGTGGCGGGTTGTCTACTTGAGACGCCATTCGTTGGCGATCACATGCAGAATCTTCCCTATTGTTTCGGACGTGTGGCGGGTTGCCTACTCTAGATCCATTCATTGGCGATTACATGCAGAATCTCCCCTGTTCTTTCCGACCTGTGATGAGTTGCCGACTCTCAAGTGGTTGAGAAATAAAAGCTACCCACAGAATAAGCAAAATCATAATGTATTGTGATTGTAGTATGTGAATTCTTATTTCTGAAGTCTTGAAGCTACGAATTGTTTTGCATGCTTCTAAATTGACTATTAATTCACTCCATAGTTTAAAATTACCATATATATGGATCAAAGATACGCAATAGACCGTCTATACCAGGTTGTCCAAGTGGCGGCCAGCGGACCGCATGTGGCCCGCGGTGCCATTTATAGTGGCCCGCGAAAGGCTATTAGTCAAATGTGAATGTCCCTTGCATCCATGTCGGGCGTGAACATTGTGCTTCTAGCGCACACGTTTTGTCGGGGTTAACAACCCCTTAATGCAAAAATAGGTTAAGTGTACATTTAAGATATTTTTTCCAGTAAATTCATAAATTAAAAATCTAATAATGTGTTTCACTGCGTTTTGGATGGCACGGCATATCACGTGTGGTTCCATCCCCACCATATCAGAGCAGCCGCGCAAACTGCCGAGATCAACATTAAAGGGTTACGTGTGGATCGCCTGAGTAATGAAAATGTGGCCCACAACTATATTAAACGTTTTAGCACAGGCCCTTGAGGCTTTGCAAGTTGAACACCCCTGGTCTATACGACAGGTTTTGTATCTTGACGAGTTAACTTCGAGTGGATAAATCTAGGTGAAATGTGATAGTAAATTAAGATTGTTCATAGAAGTATTTCAGTGGTCCACAATTTGACTATAAAGCTTCATTACATTCTGTTCTTACCAATGGCTCCCAATTGTTTATAATTTAAATGATATTAATATTTAAAACATACCGAAG
Organism: Teleogryllus occipitalis; assembly: GCA_011170035.1. Lineage (NCBI taxonomy): Eukaryota > Metazoa > Arthropoda > Insecta > Orthoptera > Gryllidae > Teleogryllus > Teleogryllus occipitalis. The sequence continues at coordinate 19,157 of BLKR01014757.1, forward strand.
ATATAAAATTACCAAATATGTGTCCTAATGGAGAAAGGGCAATGATTTCGTTTTGCTAAATGGGATAGAGAAGAGTAGTTCATAATGAGATATGGCACAGTGTAAGAAAAGGGCTGAACATTGGAAAAATAAAAGTGTGTAGTGGTTGTAGTATCATTGGAAGGTTGGATTTTAAGTCGCCTGATTGAAATGCAATTGAGTCGTGCTTTTGAGGTTGCAAATGCCATATTGAAAATCAATCATGTTTTATGTAGGGAAAAATACTATAAAAGTAATATTTATCTGAACATTGATAATTTACGCTGCAGTATTAACTACGTATAACAGTGTAATATATTCTTTAAACTATTAGTTTTAAATTAATGATATGATTTCATTTATTTTGTCAAAGAACAGTAAAAGAGTGTATGACACATATAGGCGAGAAGTTCAAGCTGTGTATGTTTTATTGAGCTCCAGAATCTCATCCATACCTTTTAACCATAAATAGTTGAATAATGAATAAAAGTTCTCATAAAGCGAGGTTAGCAACATTTGAAACCTAGGCATTTTCGCTTCCAAGTTATAGAAAACTGATTTGATTCGGTAAACGAACTGCCGATTGAATTTTTTACTTTCTGGCCCTTACGAATGTAAGAGAAGAAATAATTGTAATCGTACAATGGCAAACTGCGAATTTTCGACAGAAAAATTGTTATTGTCGGGCCCTGGTAATGAAAAAGTGGATAAATCCTGTTCCTATGTAGGGTGTTCCATTTAAAATTGGTTTAGGGAATATTTCGAAAAGTGCTCATCCGACCAGGAAAAGTGGGTAATGGACGTTATTCGTATCGGTAGACCCCATTCAATGATACCAAAGTGGCCTCCCCACCTCTACCCCCTGGGGGTGGAGGTAAGGACCTCCGGGCCAGAGATAAACACTGTGAATGTTTTCAAAAATTCGCAATAGTCTTATCGAAAAGAAAATGCACTAACACTTCTACAATTATTGCACACTACTAACAAATCAGTAAAAATTTAAAAAAATATGTCAACATATTTCCAGGAAAAATCCCAATTTCATCTTGTAAAGTCAAACTGGCCTCTTATTACCGTTACGGGACTAAAAGGTGCAGTATGCCTTGGTAAATAAAAACCCTCTATAAAAACTTCAAACTATTCAAATTATTTAGTGATGCAGAGACTGTTGAAGGCCGAAGACAAAAACCAATGCAATACAGTAGTTAAGACAGCGAGACAGTAGTTAAGACAGCGGTCAAACTACAAAGAACTGGTATTTTGCCGAAGTGTGCATGTTTTACAGAAAGTTTCTCAAACTCAATCCGTAACTTAACAAATGCTGACTTATCACCACTTACTTTCTTGCATTATTTCAAATTTTTGATAATTCACAGCATTCAATGAAAATGAGACCTACGCCATTCTTTAAAGCGTCCCTTTTCTACACATGGAAAATATTTAAAGAAAAAAATTGGAGCGATTTTGGATAATTTTTTTAAAAAAGTGCATTTACTACAAGCAAACATTTTTCTAATATTGTATATGACCTATTTGAAGGATCTGATTTTTACCACAGATGTTATTTAAGACAAAAATATCTATCTTCAGTACTGTAGTTTTTAAATGTTCATTTCTTGCACTTTTGCAACATACAGAGTGTGAGGGAAAAATGAGACTAGCACCAATTTTCATAATCCTGCAATGCACGCGACGATAAAATGTAAACAAAGAATTAGAGCGGTTTTTTGAAAAAAAATTGTTTTAATTTTTTAAACAATGTCTATATTTCATGCTCAATTACGCGAAAACCACTCATTATTAATAAAAATTGTACGTAATCTTAGTTCATGATCTATATTTGAACAATAGATTTCATTCAGAAAAAAATTCTATGTTCAATAATGTAGTTGTAGGAAGACGCCGAAAACATTAAGAACTTTCACAATTTTCAAAAAATCAGGGATGTCAACGAAAAGGAGACCTGTCTCATTCGTTTAATCAATGTACTTGAAGCCATGTTTGAGAAAAATTTGAAAACGCTGAGACTTCATATAAAAACTACCCAAATATCAAAATATCCGTTTCAAACTCGCCTGGCCTTGAGTTCGTTCCGATCTATTAAGGAATATATATTGCAGAGAAAATAAGAATCATTTAGACGCAATCGTTGACCACAGACGGACTGACAGGCGGATGTATAGACGGACAGCCAGAGAGACAGGCAGGTGGGCAAATGTTTTCCGTCCATCAATTTTTCCATGTCAGTGACCCGCAATACAGGGATTCTAGCTACAAAGTTGTATATACGCTACATTAAATAGCATACACTTCCCCCTTAAAACGTGGCAACTAAGTAATTCTTAGACATTTGCGGATCCACTGGCTTCCCTAGACTTCCCCAAGGGACGAAGAAGTTACTTTCTGCATTTACTACAAGCAATGCTAAATTGCTCCGCCGTCATTTACAAATAGTGTGTAGAGCTTAATAAAGCTCCTGAACGCAATTACGAAGGAGTCAGTAGATCGCCTCCAGACGTGATTCCCAACATCATTAAGACACTGATTGTGGATCTTGGCATAGCCCCAGGGATTCCAACCACCACTGGCAGGATTTTGGCGTTGGGCGCTCCATGAAGTTGGGCTACCAGGGTAATGGCTGGTTGGTATTTTACCACTTTGTCTGTCCACACATTACACCTGCATGCACTACACTACCACACATGGCAGGGGACCGGTCGGGAGCTTAGAGCGTGTCCCGGCTGGGGCGGTACCCCGCTGGTGGGAGATACCTGGTTTCGGAAAAACCCGGTAGACAACGGAAGGTCAGCGCCGGATATCGCCATTCAGCGGGGTAAGATCATCGCCACATCTCTAGAAAAGAGCATGCACTACACTTACGGAAATAATTATCTTAGCAATTGACGTGCCCAATAGTGCTTAATCAATTAACAATGGTAGTGATGACAGTGAAGGCTCTCGACTCTCTGGGTGATGTGGCGTCAAAGGCAATGATGCCGATATTTCGAGCATCACATCGTGGTCGTCTTCAGGGCTGGAATGCGAAATTCATAGTGATGCTAGGATGAGGGAAGGAGGAAGCATTGTGCGTATTTCAATTGTTCATTATTTGAGGCTCTGACCCGACACCCGCCGTCTGAAATCGATCCGAGTAATCCACGGCTTCGACTTATCTCAACCGGCAAAGGTGACTTAGGGCATTAACTAATGTGACTGCAGTGCCTCTGACTGGGATTCCTAGGGTTCGAGTCCCGACGTTGGCAGGATTATCAACTCTAGCTTGTCAGGTAGGTGAATTTCAGCCACTGTCTGGAGGAGAAATCTAGCAGCCGTTTGCTCTGATCGGTAGTTTTCCGTGATTTCTCCGATCTAAGCAAATGTCGGAGCAATACCCTAACAAACGGGCTACGGACCGCGCGCGATCTTTCCTTCCTCTTCCGTGTCCTATCCTCACCCCTTACTTTCACACACTTACATCCACACGCACTATACTACCACTCCTGTGGGAAGACCCATCGGGAGCTTTGTGCTTGTCTCGGCTAGGGTCGGTTCCACGCTGGTGGGAGATACATGGTTGGGTATAAATCCTGTCAGGCCGACGGGTAGGTGGAATGTAATTATGTGTAGGTCAGCGCTGGATCTCGCCAGTCAGCGGGGGAAGATCACCGCTACTTCACGTGATAAAAATATTCACTACACTTACGGGGCTAAATTACCTTAGGAGTTAACGCGCACGAAATCATTAAGAGGGAATCAATTCCAAGGGTTTACATTTACTTTCGTTTAGGGAACTTGTAATTTGGGTACAGTTTTGATGCTTCAAAATTAGTTACTCGATGCAGGAGTCTTCGGGATACTACAGGCAGTCTTGATGCAGGATACTTCAAAATTGATTACTTGATGCAGGAGTCATGGGAAGCGGTTTATAATACTGTTGATACAAACGACAAATATAATTCTTTTTTTTCAACTCTTTCATTTCATTTTAACACCTGCTTTCCTCTTCAAAAACGAAAATTAAATATTTCACGGAAAAGCAATTCTTGGATAACACAAGGGATTAGGACATCTTGTAAAAACAAGCGAATTCTTTCTTTCATTTCTAAACGTCATGACGTATCTCAAGATTTCCTTATCTACTTTAAAAAATACAAAACATTGTTACGAAAAGTCATAAGGCAGGCTAAAATCATGAAAAACGATCAGGATATTTTGAACTCAAATAATAAAACAAAAGCAATGTGGAATATAATAAAAAATACTACCAAATCAACTAGAAAACCCGTAGAGAATGTTGTTTTAAAATATAACGATATAAATGTAAACGATCCGGCAACAGTGGCTAGTCTCTTTAACCAATACTTTTCGAGAATTGCTGCCGATCTCACTAAGGGTCTTCAGGCACAAAATTCAAAAACAGACAGTTCACCCAAAATTTTAGACACAATGTTCGTTTCCGAAACTTCTTCCTATGAAATTCTCAAAATAAGCGGTAAACTAAAAAATAAATATTCGTCCGGTTTAGATGAATTCCCAGATTCTTTGTTAAAGACTTGTGCGTATGCCATTATACACCCGTTAACTCACATATTTAATGCATCTTTATGCACTGGAACGTTTCCAGATATTTTCAAAACAGCTAAAATTAAGCCGCTCTTCAAACAAGGCAACAAAAATGAAATTCAAAATTATCGGCCCATTTCTCTTCTATCAGTTTTTTCAAAAATATTAGAGAGACTTTTTTACGTACGAATGGAAACCTTTCTCACTAAACACGACGCGCTTTCAGATTGCCAACATGGATTTAGAAAATCAAAATCAACGGAAACAGCTATATTTTCTTTTCTTAAAGATGTCGTCTCATCATTAGATCAAAACGAGGCACCTATTGGATTATTTTTAGATCTCTCAAAAGCTTTTGACATCATTGATCATGACATTTTACTTTCAAAATTACCTTCATATGGAATCCGTGGTATTGCTCTAGATTGGTTATGTTCGTACCTTAAACAACGATCTCAGAAAGTTGAAATACCTTACTGGAATGATGGAACATTACGTACGCACCTTTCCGACTCTTTGCCCGTTGCATGTGGAGTTCCTCAAGGATCGATTTTAGGCCCTATTCTGTTCCTACTTTACGTAAACGATATGCCCTCGACGATTCGAAACGGAAGAACGGTTCTCTTTGCGGATGATACGAACATCCTTTGCAATAAAGAAACCGTAAATAGTACAATATCAGATGTTTCAAATTGGTTCCGAAATAACAAATTAATAGTAAACGAAAAGAAAACGGTTTTAATGCAGTTTTCCATTTCAAATAAACAATTCTGTGCTCCATTGAAAATGAACAGTGTACCATTGACTGATGTTAAGGCAACAAATTTTTAGGTCTCTCAATTCAGTCAAACCTTAAATGGAACGTCCATTTAAATGAATTGAACACAAAATTAAGTTCATTATGCTACGCGTTCAGAATTCTTGCAAATTCAGTCAGCCTTCATACTGCTCGTTGTGTATACTTCGCGAATGTTCATTCCCGCCTGAGATATGGCATAATATTCTGGGGAAATACATCTTATAGCTCCCAGACTTTTAGATTACAAAAACGAATTGTACGAATAATAACCAAATCCCACCCACGTGATTCATGTAAGCCTCTCTTCATTAATCTAGGAATTCTACCATTACCGTGTCTTTTTATTTACGAATCAGTGGTTTTTGTAAAAAAATGACTTGCTCAAGGGCGGGAATATATTTTCAGAAAATGCCGATGTCTATTACTATAACACTCGACGTAGAAATCATATTCATCAGGTGACAGTATCAACAGCTCATTACAAAAAATTCACATACAATACATGTACATTATTTTACAACACTTTGCCAGATGACATTAAACGATTAAATTCAATAGAAAAGTTTAAATCCCAAGTGAAATCGTTTCTGCTGCATAACTGTTTCTATACATTTAGAGACTATACTGAGCATCACAAGAAAAGTAACATTAATTTTAACAATGATACATAATGCATTAATTACCATTTGGACTGTATAAATGAGTATAAACAACCTGTAACAACTATTGTAACACAGCTTCCGGGTCAATGACCCCCATCTCGATCAGGTTTTTCGTCCAGTTTCCCTGATTCATTTGAGCAAATGCTGAGATGGTCCCTTGTTTTGCTTCTGGACATAAATGTAACTTCATTTTCTGTGCACGTCTTCTAGAATTCAGTGGGAAATACAATTATTCAAATTCTCGTTTCCATGTTGTCGCGGCAGGAAGTAATAAGAGCCAAAATTTATTGCTTATTTATCCTTGAAAATAGATTTTATTACATGGGAGTTTTTTTGTTTTTTTTTTTCTCCCTTTCAAAATTTAAGTAGTATATGACTTAGTGTAGGGATCACAGAATTTTGAAAATGTGCACACAATTCACTTTTCCCCATAGCACGTCATAAGCAGTTTTTAACTGTTTTTTGACGTAAAATAAAATAAAATAAAATAAAATAAAATAAATAAATAAATAAAATTAGTTTAAAAATGTTTAATGAACTGCAGTATCGGCCTACATGATTTTGATAGAATCTTATAAATGTGAAGAATATTTCTTCTTGCATATCTTGCTGTTCAGTGTTTTTCCTTGACAGATGCGTATCATATTCAATTATCAATATTTTAAGAGATTTATTTTTTATTATTAGTATAATAAAAAATAAATTATTTTGTTCAAGATATTTGATTACCATTTTGATTTTGATTACCATACCATTTTGTTCAAGATTTGTGATTACACTGTTGGAAGCATCGGTCTGCGATATTTTAGAGGGAGCTGTTTTTGCCGCGTTTATAGACTTAGCTGTCGGGAATGTGCCTGGGTTGAATGAGTTAGTTCGTCATTCAGTTGTAGCCACCATTGTTGCGAAGAAAGCTTCATTGATCATAATGATACTCGTGGACTGCTTGCAGAACAGCCCCTGTAGCTGCCTACGTCTGTGGCAGGATTTTCGACTTTTCGTTGGGCCACCTCGACCAGCTACCTCGGTAGGCACCCGACCCATCGCCGGCACGATGTCACCTCTGCGGAAATCTGAGTCGCCTCGTACACTGATTTACTAATATCCCTTATCTTGGCCACTTATTTATTAATTTATCTGAAGCACTGCATGAATTATTAAGAAAATAAATAAAAATGATAAATAAGAGCGACCACGTTAATACTTGTAATTCGTCTGAATCCACAAATACAATATAGCTTAACCAAAGATAAACGCTAACTTTTTTTCGTAAAAATAACTCATGTGTAAATTCATGTCTTGCAATTCCCTTATGAGCCATCTCCCTGCAGAACGCTGACATTTGTATGGCCTGAAAATCCGACTCAATAGTTCGGTTAAAGGGTTGTGAAAACGTTATATAATAAAGTATAATTTTGAAAATGTCATATCATGTTCTGTAATTCAACACGTTCTTTTAGATATTTGAAATGAACCAGGTATCATATAGATCCGGTGTCATCGAATCGTGCCCTTTCTTTATGATAATAAATTCTAATATTACGAATTTATCGCAAAGTTTTTTGTTTTTTTTTTTTTCTTTCTTTCTTTTCAGAAGGCGCTACAGCAAACTAAATGAATATTCCCCTGATATTCACGTCCTCTAATATAGATTGAGTTGGCTCAGCGGCAGCATCCGTTGCCACTGCAGCGTCACTGATCGGGACATCCTAGGGTTCGAGAACCGACGGTGGCGGATTTTTCACATAAAATGTATAGCTAGGTCGGAAGCTTGGAGCTTATTCCATTTGGAGAGTAGCCCCACATTGATTGATTACTAGTGATTCTAGACGCGTCAACTGGTAAGGTCATTATTCCCGTAAGTGAAGTGAATGTTTTTTCTCGGGAGGCAGAGGTGGTCTCTGCCCCGCTGGATGGCGAGATCCTGCGCCGACCTACACGTAATAACATCTGCCCTACACGTCGGCTTTCGGGGTTTATTCCCAACCATCTCCCACCAGTGGGACACCGTCCCTAGGCGGGAGAAGCTCTAAGCTCCTGACCGATCTCCCGACTAGTGTGGTAGTATAGTGCATGTAAATTTAAGTTCGTAAAAGTAAGGGGTAAATATAGGACACGGAAGAGGAAGGAATGATCGCGCGCAGTATATGGCCCGTTTGTTAGAGCACTGTTCCCGCAAGCGCCTGGTGTTGATCGGACATATCACGGAAAATTACCAATCAGAGCAACCGGCCGCTAGAATTCTCTTCCAGATAGCAGCTGACATTGAGCTGGCTAGTGTAAAAAATCCTGTCACCGTCGGTTCTCGAACCCCAGTATCTCCCGGTCAGAAGCATTGCAGTGACATCAGTTGATCGCCCACTTGGGGAGATACATCGAGAGGAATCCATTGATTAGGATAACCTGGCGCGTCAACTATTAAGGTTAGTCCCGTAAGTGTGCTGAATGTTTTATCGCGGGAGGTGGCGGTGATAATTTCCGGCTGAATGACGAGATCCGATGCCGAACTACACGCCGAGTAGAGGGGTTTCCCCCAATAAGATATATCCCACCAGCGGAGAACCATCCCAACCGGAACAACCTCCGACTGGTCTTCCGACATGTGTGGTAGTGCAATGCATATAAGTGTGTGTGTAAGTGGTGAAGATATGACAAGGAAGAGAAAGGAAAGATTGCGCGCGGTCCGTGGCCAGTTTGTTGAGGTACTGCTCCGGCATTCGCCTGGTGTTGACCGGAGAAACCACGGAAAACTACCGATCACAGCAACCGGACTCCTGACTTGTCCTCCAGGTAGCAGCTGAATTCGATCTAGCTATCTAGCTAGTGACGAAAATCATCCAACGTCAGAAATCGAACCCCAGGGCTTCCCGGTCAAAGGGACTGCAGTGGGAGGGAAAAATCCCCCAAGCTAACGAGTAGCTTGGAGCCGGACCACATGCTCCAACGGAGAAAGGAACACAGCCACTCCAGGCTATAACATGCACTACACTTACGGATGTAATGACCAAAGTAGTTGACGTACCCGGCAACACGAAATACTCAGTCACTCATCCTCCCAGCACTGCCGGAGTCTTTGGAGATCATTAGGAATGGGTCGCCCGAGGACGCAATATGAACCCATCACTTGACCTTAACAATGGTAGTGGAGACGTGGCTAAGAGCGTCGACTGATGTCACTGCAGTGCCCCCCTGGAGAGCCTAGGGTTCGAATCCCGACGGTGGCAGGATTTTAGACACTGGTCAGATAACTATGTTAAGTTCTGTCGCTGTAGGGAGGAGAATTTTAGCGGCTGGCTGCTCTGATCGGTAGTTTTCCGTGGATTCTCCGGTCAATGCCAGGAGAATACCGGAGCAGTATCCTTCCAAACGGGCCACGGACCGCGCGCGATCTTTCCTTCCCATTCCTTATCACATCCTCACCCTTTACACGCCCTTACACGTACATGCACTACAATACCACACACACCGGGAGGTCGGTCGGGAGCTTAGAGCGTGTCCCGACTGGAGCGGTGCCCCGCTGGCGGGAGACACTGGTTTTCGGGAAATCCCGCTAGCCGACGGTAGGTCGGGGCCGGATCTCGCCATCCAGCGGGGCAAAGATCACCGCCTCATTCCGAGCAAAAAGCACGCGCTACACTTACGGAAATAATGACCTTAGAAGTTGACTCCCGGAATCACTAGTAATCTATCAATCCACAACGGTAATGGTGACAGAGAAGGCTCTCGTCTCTCTAGGTGACGCCGCGTCGAGGGCAATGATGTGAACATTTCGACCATCATATCATGATCTTCTTCAGGACTGGAATGCGAAAGTCGTATTGATACTAGGATGAGGAAAGGAGGAAGGATTGTGCGTATTCCACTGTTCATTGTTTGAGGCTCTGATCTGGCATCCGCCGCCTGGAATCGATTCGCGTTATTCGCAGCTACGACTTACCTGAACCGGCAAAGGTGGCTCAGAGCATCAACTGATGAAACTGTAGTGCCTCTGACCTGAAGTCCTAGTGTTTGAGCCAAGACGTTGGCAGCATTTTGACACTGGCGCGTCTGCTAGGTTGATTTCAGCCACTGTCTGGAGGAGAAATATACCGGCCGGCTGCTCTGATCGGTGGTTACCCGTGATCCCTCCGATCACTACCAGGCTAATGCCGGTCCAATACCCTAACAAACGGGCCACGGACCACGCACGGTCTTTCCTTCCCCTTCCTTGTCTTAAACCCCCGTCCTTACTTATACACACATTCTCATGCACTACACTACCACACATGTCGTGAGACTTGTCGGGAGCTTCGAGTTCCGGCTGGGGCGATACCACGTTGGTAGGAGATACCTAATAGGGGAAAATCGCCGCAAGCCGACGTCGGCGCGGAATCTTGCCAGCCAGCGGGGGAAGGTTACCGCCACGTCCTTCGACGAAAATATACACTGCACTTACGGGAATAATGACATCCGTTGACGCTCTCGGAACCATCAATCAATCAAACGACTTACCTTACCGACTGCCCTCTAGAATGTCTACCAAAGTCAGAGGCTGCTATTCAGCTAATCAGTAGGCGTCGGATATCCTGTCACTCGGGACTCGTACTCATGACGTAGAAACGTTCGGTCTACGAAGCTTGAGTTTCGAGGTGACGACTACACACTTTATCGCAATTGCAATTTCTTAGTAAAGAGACAAACGCTATTTGATAAATTTGAAGGAAGTATTTCAAATTTTTGCGAGATGTATCGATTTTTAATGAAATGTTCGATAGTGTTTGGAGTTGGACGTTTTACTTTGTCGTCTTACTTCGTAAGAAGAGAAAATATTGTATTCGTGCGGCAGGAAACGGCGAATTTTCGATAGGAAAACTCATATTGCTGAGCCATTGTAACAAAAAAGTGTTCCTATGTATAGGAAATTCTTCCTCTTATATCTTATAAATTACCTTCTCTAGCAAGTTGTGTACTCAGAATTCTTGTTTTGTTGGTCCTTGATGCCGAAAAATCGATTGGCGGCTAAACGTCTGTCCGTCCCTCCATCTGTCTGTGATCAGATCGCTAGCACCCAAACTGTTAAGACGATTTTCTTCAAAATTAACATTCTCAATTCAATTGAACAATCTCGATGCTGTGGGAGTTTGAAAAGTTTTTTTTTTTTTCAAAAATAGCTCAAAATTGTTTTATTAAGCTTTGTCGTCGGATATCGTAATAAACACTTAAAAGAATGATTCATGTCTCTTTTCCGTTAAAATGCCTGATTTTCGAATATGGCAAAAGTTAAAAATTATGTTAGGAATAAAACGAGAAAGTATTTGTTGTTGTAGGAACACTTCGCCTAAACCCTGATTTAGGAGAAAGGTGTTCTGCAATGGCATCATAATATTGAAGCAAATGCAGTTACAACAAGAGCATTCCATATGAATATTGTGAAATAAGCCACCATGACAGTGATTTCACAACGCATCGCAATTTTGCAAGAAATGCAATTTGGGGCATTGAATTTATTTATTGTAGTTTCTATTTTATATTGTACAAAGATATTTAAATCTTAAAATATATTTATAGTTCCTTATTTTCTTAAAATACATTGTACTTCTGACGTGATGTATTCCTATATTACAAAAATATATAATTTTCCATATCTTAAACGACTATACATGTATATGCCAATTTTTCTTTAAATTGATTGTTTATATGATTGCAATTATGGAATGTGTAGTGATATTTACTTAGGTACATGTAATTTTAGAGAAAAAAATGTGTTTTGATTGTTCACCAACTACGAAATCAAGATCATTCTTCTTTCGAATCTAAAGAAATATTTAAATCGGGCGGTCAATGTGTCCGCACTACGGTGTTCGCGTGACTCATATATAATCATGTGTTTGAGGGTTAACTATCTGTAAAATAAATCAGTCAGTTATCATTATTAATTAAATGATATTATGAGCTGATTTAAATATTTGAAATGTATTTTCCGCGAAACCAGTTCAATGTTTGAGGCTTTCTCTGCGTCCTTGTCTCTACCCCTCTACCAGGCATTCGTAGATGATTTTATTCTATTACATCAATGATTTTTTGATTTGTCTATTTTTTATTTATTTTTCTTCAAAGTACAACAAAACGTGTACGACGCGTGGGAGAGAAATATAAGGATCCCCAGGTCATTTCTCAAAAACGTTCAGGAGGTGCAGAGTATCAAGTTAAAGGGAAGCTGAAGCTTGACTTGACACTGCAGATCCTGATCATTTAATACGACATTGCTTCAGGTAATATGACGATATAAGTTTTAATAATTATAAAACATTGTTAACAAAAGCTCGTTTTTAGATAGTATCATAAAAAGGTAAGTGCTATCAGCCAGCTTGACTTTTATAATGTATTATTAATACTATGAGAGTTTTATATTACAATTTCTAATTATATGAGTATATTTTTGAAATCAAACATAGGTAATTATCAATGTTAAGGGCCACTGACGAGTTGTAAACAAAGAAATGCATCACATCAGAAATAATAATAATAATAAAGATAAGAAGATATATAATATTTCTTGCTCCATGGAAATACTACACTAAAACGAGATTTATCGAATCTCGCAACTGACGCGAATGACGTATAGATGATTCATCATCTGGCAGATTGACAGGCAGTGTTGAATGTTATACCCGCCATGGCAGTGTGAAACGCTTCTTCCACGTGTTAACGCCTCAACAAACATGGCGCGCAAGAAGTATGCATCTATGACTGATAAGTCAACGCCTTTAAAAGAAATTGGTTGTAATAAAAAAACTGCTTCTAGTCGTGTCGTTTCGTCCAAAACTGCTGAAGGAAGTAAGAAAGTAACTCCAGTGACAGATAAGAGGCAAAATTTGAAGAGACCGCTTACCAGAAACACCGCAAAGGTAAAACCAACGGGCAAAATTTGTGATGAAACACGGAATTGTAAATCAACAGACAACGTAAAAGGTAAAAAGCTGAGTTTTCTCAAGTCTCTGTCTGCATGCCCTGCTTCACTGTGTGATCCAAAAGCTATTGGTTACAAGCGCTATTTCAAAACCAGAAAAAATGACTTGGTTGCTTATTTATACAAATTGTACAATGCAAATATATTTGACAATAAACTTCCACGCATTCCAAAAATTGTCTGGAATTCACGACTGCTAAGCACTGCAGGATTATGTCGTAACATATATACTGGAAAAAAGGAAAGAAAGAGAATATCTATCATTCAACTTTCCACAAAAGTTTGTACCTCAGCTGACAGGGTACGTGATACTCTTATTCACGAACTTTGCCATGCTGCTTTATGGATCATTAATGGTGTCAAAAAGGGTCACGGAAATGGTTGGCATCAATGGACAATCAAGGCCATGGCAACATTTCCAGAACTTCCCAAAATACGGGTACGTCACTCGTATAAAATACGCACTGTGTACACTTATAAATGTCGAAGGTGTGGTTTTAGTATCGGTCGTCATTCCAAGTCTTTGAACCTGGAAATTGCACGTTGCGGCTACTGCTATGGAGAATTTGATCTGGAATCGAAGAAAAAATCTCCTACAGGTTTTGCATTATTTGTAAAAGAAAACTTCAAGGAGACAAAACAAAAATATTCTCATCTTTCACAACAGGAGATTTGGAAAATTCTGGTAACACAGTATTCACTGAAAAAGAGAAGAGGCAAGAACAAGTGAGTATGGATTTGTTCTAAAAGAATGGTAGATATGATTATAAATATAAGAATATTTCACAAATATGCATTGATGTGATCCAACTGAATTAAACATGCAACTTTTATTGAAAAATATACGAGACTTTGAACATTTGAAGATAAATTTTTAATACAAAGAGGTGCTGTGTTAAACATAATTTCATTTTTTTTGTATAGGCCTACCTTGAAAATCATTTTGAAAAACTCCTAAAATTGCATTTTATGCACTATAGCTTAACTCAACAATGACTGTGTGCAACAATTATGTGTGCAATAGTGTTATACATGGTTTATAGAGGAAAAATTAAAGTGCTTTATGCTTATAAATGCTTAAATTTAGTGCATATTTGTTATATTTGCTTCAGATGCTTCTTTTGAATTACATAGTATATTGCAACTTCTAAAAAACTAATCTTTCTTTAAGATGATCTCAATAATGATCTTTCTTTGCAATGAAGCCAGTTGTCATTAAAGCCAAATGAATCTTCCTCTATGGATTGCTTATACTCTTAAATAATTGGTGTATTATAAAATATTCTACTGATAAAAACAAATTCACATTCAATAGAGCACCCCTTGGAAAAAGAGTATAATAACATTTTTTGTAATTAACGTGAAGGGAGTAGGCCAATCTCATGTTTTTCGGATCATAGTGTGAAAAAATTCTGTGAGTGAGAAAATCAAAATGTGAATAGATTTGGTTGCTTGGCGTCAGTTTGCTTGACTTTCTTGTCATTTTTCTGGTGCATTTATACCAATAAATGTCTATTATCACACTTTGTTCACTGCTCTCCAATAGTTTCCAGATTCATAACTTTAGTATTTTGTATAAAATAATTATGTTTTCTGGCTTCTTATTGGTTAATATTGTCAAAATTAAGTTATTTTTAATTGTATATATCACAGAATGTAATTTATATTATCATCATTTATATGAATTTATTTGAATGTATATTTATTTTACAACCAAACACAAATCTAATAAATCTTATTGAAGTAATTTAAACTTGAACAAAAACTTCAAGTTCAAAATTAAAGAAAAATTAAAATGTGCACATTAGTAAGTGTAACTGCGTGTTAAAAGCCCAGAAGGCTCATAAATTGGTAAAAATAATATTATGGGCAAGGCAAATATGAGAGTTTTATTATAGCAATCATAATTTTATTTCAATTATATTAAATAAAAATAAATTCACATTGCTGAAAGAATGAAATTCTTTATAGAATCTTTGAAATGACTGCATTTCTAATGAATTACAAATTTTTGAATGATGTACATTTAACATATAGGTCTAAATTGCCTATATTAAATTTAATTCAAAGATAACACAATACCCATATTTATACTGCAATTTTTACTTTTTTTGTTGTAAAGGAAAACAACTATTCCATCCCCAATTGAAAAGTACAGTGACAATTGCATTTGTTATAACACCTACTTAAGTTAATACGTGATAATTAAAATACTGCTGTATAAGGAAATCAAATGTTTTGTATTGGTATAGTGCATGTATACAATTTTTTCAGTTTGTATATTAAAATTATTTAATAATTAAATATTCATTCATTTTAATTGTAAATTGTCTGTTATGTATAATAGAAACAAAGTGATAATCACTAACCATGTAATACATGAAAATGTATCTAGGGAAAATATTTTTATTTGAAATACTTTGTTAAAATAAAATGTTTTGTTGTTATTTTTTAATAATTTTAACACAAGTTTTTAAATAAATTTAATAGTCATTAATTTTAGAAGAGTGTGTGTTGGATAAGTTATATGTTTTACAGATGAGAAACAATGACAATATGAAGGGTATTAATCCAAATCACAATTGTGATGTACACTTCTCCTTGATTCAAAAGTTCTGCCTTTTCCATATTCACAAAACTTGTTTTGATTAATTGAAAAACTAGGGTTGATAAAATAATGCATTGGTTTATCTCTCACCAAGAAACCATGTCACAAAATACCAATGTTATGACTTGTTATTTGGAAACACGAAAGTGGTGTGGTGCACATACTTCCTGTTTTTCATGTATGTATATTCATTTTACAGGTGTGTAAAGACTGAAATATGGAAACTATATTATTCAAGTGATATCCAACAGTACATTTGTTTTCTTGTATGCTGTTTCATATATCTTTTACACCATAGTGACTTGTTATCAGCCCAATGAGAAAAATGTTTTAAAAAAATGTTGAAAATACATGTAAGTGATTCTGTATATTTCAATTTTAAAAATGACAAAAGGAAAGAGGATGTATAATGATGTTTACTTTAATTTGGCAAATTTTATTAAAAGATTTTTGACTGAAAATTAAGTTCTGTATTCTAAAATATCACACTGACCATCATTTATTTATTTATTTTTTATTCAGATAATCAAAAAATGTCATCAAGATATCAAGAAAATCACACAGAATGTTTTTTTAAATGTTTGTACGTGTTTTATTGTTAATAAAAAATTCTATCAAGAATATTATAGGTTATTCAAAGTCATTTCCTATTTGTACAAACAAATTTGTACATTTATTTTTCTACTGCTTAATACTAGCCTCGGAGGTGCCGTGTTGTGGAGCATCATTCAAGTTCATGAAGTATTTTCATGTGACAGTGAGATAGTTGGCTTTTCGTAACACCACATATCTGAATCATCACTGCATTCTTAGCCGTTCTTCTCTTATCATCATTCACCCTTACGGTCATACCTACTACCAGCATTCATACAGTGGAAGGCAATAGCAAAACATAACTGATCTCCCAAGGAAAAGGGAACTCTTAAAGGTGCAAGCGTTCTCCACCATCTACATGCAGACCCACCACTTTTTGGATTCATAGATTTATGACTAAAATCATCATGTGTAATATGCTCTGGCATAAAACCTGGGTTATTGATGAGTGTGATAAATGAGAATGAATTTTAGTTATAGGTTGTTCTAGAATCAACAGCAAGCCATTTCATTTCCATTGTGATGAATTAATCAATAACTGACACAGTGTTCAGAATTGTTTTTATATTAGAGCATCAGAAGCTTAAGTAAGTCTTAAGTAATCAAATTTAAGTTTCTTTACTAGAGAGTGCAGTATAGAAAATACTCCAATTATGTCAAATCACTTCCGTTTCGCAAGATTATTTCATAGCCTATTCTAACAAAATGATTATTCATGAATTGTTGAAAATTTTCATCTTATATATTTATCCCAAAATATCTGAAAAAATACATAAATGCACATAGATATTACTAGTGTGATCAATATTTCAGCAATAAATTTTAAAATTTTGACTGAATGGTTCAAATACAAAATTTGTTACAATTATGTAATGTCAACCAGCTACGTAATAGAACATGAAATAGCATCAGATAGCACAAAACATTGAGTAACTTTTAAATAATCATAAGTAATTTCTCAAACTTGACAGTACTAAAACAAATAAACGATCTCTTATAGACAGTTTTTTCTTGTTGAGGACAGGTAAGTTTTTATTTACGGTTTCTAATGGTATGCTTTAGAATTTCATTATAACTATGTTAAAACCAGATACTTGCAAAATAAATTTCAGCACATAAAGATTAAGGAATCTAAGAAGAACTACAGAAATGCAAACACAAAATGGCCAGATTAGATGGATTATTGGATTCTGTTGTACATATCCATTTAGTGAAAAACATTGAAAATAAAGTTATCTATGCAATAATCTCTATGTATCTCTATCTATCTATCATTCTCTCCTCTTCTCCTCTCCTCTTCTCCTCTCCTCTCCTCTCCGCTCCTCTCCTCTCCCCTTCACTCCTCTCCTATGGCGGAGCAGCTCACGTTGGCTCATGCCTGACATCCGCACACTCACACCACTTGAACTACTGAATGCGTCATTGACGATTACGGGCGGGAGGGACAGCAATGGTGTTAGAAATACAGGAAGATGTCATGGACGTCACAAACTTGAAGCCATCTGAAGCAACGATCCGCCATATTGCTGTGCCCCAAACTCTTGAAGGCATTCTCGTGTTGAAGTGTTTTATTTGTCATAGTGTTTAATATGTAAAAGCCTCGATCAGAATAAAGAGCTTTCGTGACAGTTCATCATGGTTACTTGTATAGCTTAAACCTACTGCTGTACAAATTATTGGGGAAAGGTGGGAATTACTTTTTACAACTAAGTGGTTACTCTATTTGGTTTGGAGAACATAGTAACATTTCAAGATATTGGTTAATTTTCGTGATTTTCCCCTTCGTATCCAAAGGAACTCAGCAGGGCACTGTGGATTAGACCTGCGCGAAAATGTAACTGGCAGACTAGAACTAACAGCAAGTTATGCTCGATTCATTTTCAAAAAGAGGATTTTGATAGAACTTCTTTATGATTCGTACGTTTGTGGTACTCGTAGTTCCAACAATTTTAGCAACTTTTCTACCACACCTAAGAGAAGTAAATTGTGTAGGAATTATTTACTGAAGATATATTAGTCTTTAAACGAATTACGAACAATACTTTTGCAGCCTCCTACAAATATGTTTAAAAAAATACAAATAAACCCGAGTGTTTTGCACAATGTTGACATGAATTGTATTACTCGCCCATTTACAAACATCAAGCTTTAGAACCATACTCTTTTGATTTCAGATAAGACGAAGTAATGTTTATGTAAGGAAATGGTGAAATAAAAAAGGAAGAACTAGTACAGTAACAGGAATAACAAGAACATTTACTGGCATAACAAGAACAGTTACAGGAAGACAATGTGCTGATCTTTTTATTCGTGTAGTTGGTGTGGTAACCAGATTTTGAATATTGTAACAGCACTAATTCAAAGAACATTTAGTAATAATTTGTGCAACATATGGCCCTTTAGAATGTTAGCAGTGTTGTTTTTATTCAATTGCATACATTTTGTAAGACATATTAGAAATCTCAAAGACAGAAGTACATTCACTAACGTAGTATTCTTGACGTTTTAGTTTTGAGGTTATTTTTAGTTTTCACGCGCTGGAAATATTGTACTCTGACCCCTTAAATTTTAATGAAACTTTTCTGTTTTAATTATTATACTCTTCAATATTCCGAAGATTATTACATGTCATTCAGAAATGGGCATTACCAATTCTCGTGTTGGACACCCATGTTTTGGTCACATCAATATGGAGGATGACTCTGGCCCCTGGCTTCACTTGCGGAACATGGCAGAGGTTGGTGACGCCACCTCCATGAATAACGTAGGACGGCCCATAGAGCCCACAGCCCAATCCTAAGAATAGGAGTGGGGCTATGGCAGGAAAGGAAAGATCGCCTGCGGTTTGTGGCCCGTCGTTTAAGGTCCTGTTCCAGCATCCAGCTCAAATTGATCAGGGAGAAGAGAGCTACGGAAATGATCGATAGAGCAGCTGTCCTTTAAAATGCGCTTCTTACTCAGGATGTGGCATCGTCCCATTTAACTACTTAACAGTTCAAAATTTCGCCACCGCCGACCGACCCTCAAAACTAAGATTTGATTTACAAAGTTTTATTTAAACGCAGCGTCGGGCGTCAATGCATTAATACCATAGTCTACGTGTACACGTAAACAACAATTAGACAACGCACACTGAGTGATCTATGTAGGCAAAGACAATCTATCATTTTTTGCAGGAAAGGGAGAGGTTGGCAACTTCTGATCAAGGATCTTAGAAATAATTCTGTGTACCGGAATATATACAAAATACGGACATTTACAACAAAATTTCATAAAAAACTAGTTTGGAAAAATCCATCAAAAAAATTATAAATACCAAATATCATTGTTAAATTAATTTTTTACTTGGCACTCATGAATTGTTGTTTTCTTGTAATTCTTTCTATCCTTCTGTACTTTTTTCCGAGATCCTTTGTCCAGCTGAAAGCCCCTTCACATCCCGATTGGACGCACATTCGATCATACACTAGACATCAACACGCTTGCGGGCTCCTCTGATCTGCGGTCAGCAGAACGCGTGGCCCTCCGCTACAACACAAACATGAAAGACAAGGAACAAACAAGCGTGCACAAAGCAAGACTCGAACACGCGACCCTTCGAACCGAGAGGCTGAGTCGGTACACGCTCGTAACCACCTCGGCCATCTAGGTCTTCCTCCTGCATTTTTACTTTCTCGCTATTGCTTAGAGAGAAAGTTACGTATTCTCTAGAAAAAAGCGGCGACTTTTTGGGCAGAAAACCCTTATTGTCGGGCCCTGGTAACGAAAAGTGGATACATCCAGTTGCTAAATCTAAAAAAATCCTTTAAAACGTGGTGTAGCCAAAATCCATGTTTTGTGGGTCCATAATACCGAAAAATCGATTGACGGCAAAACGTCTGTCCGTCTGTCTGTGAACAACGCTGGCGGTTAAACTTTTCAGCCGATTTTCTCCAAAATTGTTATTCCCCAATCGATCTGGTTAATGTCGCGGACCCCGGAATTAAAAATCCAAATTTTACATTTGGGGAGGTACTTTACATTAAGGCCCTGATACACTTTCAAAATTTTCAAGAAAATAGCTCCGTTTTAAATTAAACTTTGTAATTAGATAGTGTGAAGAACTCTTACGAGAATGGTGCTGGTTTCAGCGAGCAGAATTTCCAACATGAGACCATGCGCCATTCTCTCAAGCGTCCTACACGCTATCCAAGGTCAAAATTTAATCAAAATTGTTGGCGCTGTTAAAAAATGCCTATATTTCTCGCAAAATTACGCGAAAAGTACTAAAATTCTCGAAAAAGTGTACATGACTTTATTTCAAAATCTATCTTTAAGGAATAGATTTCATTAAGGGAAAAATCTCTATCTTTAATATTTTAATGTAGGAAGACTCCGAAAACGTTGAACTTTTACAGTTTTCGAAATATCAGAGTTTTCAACTAACATGAGACCTACATAATACTCTTAAATGTCATTCATATTATCCAACAACAAAATTTAATCAAAAATAATGGATCAATTTTCCTGAAAATTTGAAAATGTCCCAGGGGTTTCATGTAAAGCTTCTGTTCCTGTTCTACGGCTTGACAGCCCGCTACGGGTCATGGCCAACCAGCAATGACCCAGTCACTCGGCCATGGGATAAGAGTCGTGTATTTCGCACAAAGACATCTCTTCACCGTATATACTGGTCTTCATAACCTTAGGGCGGGCATTCTTATTGGCACACAGTAATAGATACTCGGACATTTGCAAGGCATAATTTGCTTCGGCTGGGAATCGAACCCGGGGTTTCTCCATGGAAAGCGAGGACGCTAACGAGCCACTGAGGGAGGCTCCATGTAAAGTACCCCCAAAATTAAAATATCGGTTTCAAATTCAAGAAGCCGCAACATCATCGAGATTGATTGAGGAATATCAATTTTGTAGAAAAACGGCTGGACGGTTTATAGTCCAGTTGGTATCTATATTTTACCTAAAAAATATACATTTTTTTCTTTCAATAAATTTTTTAGTAAAAAATGGATAGTAAGTGAAAATTTTGAGTAAAAATTTGGAGCCTTTTTGAGAAAATCTTGTTTTTGTAATTTTTTCTCTTCTTCTTGCGAGTTGTCTACAGCTCCTGCGGCCGTCTCTCGCATCCCAATCTCCATGCCTCTCTATCATTCCCATCGTCTTCTTCAAGGACTCTTTTCTGCATGTCCTTTATAACTTGGTTTTGCAATTCTTCTCTGGGTCTACCTCTTTTTCTTCTGTCTAAGGGGAGCCACTCAGAGATCTTTCTGGGCCATCTCTCATAACCGAGCATTTTCACGTGACCAAACCAGCCTTCGTGTTTCCATTTCCTCTAAAATCGATTTCTGTATTTGCATTCTTTTCAAAATTTCATCATTTCTTACATGGTCCATTTTAGACACTCTACCACTTCTCATGAAATCCATTTGCAGGCTTTTTAATTTGTCTTTTTATCGTTTTCTTATTTCCCACGTTTCTGATCCGTACAGCTTTACATTTTGTACGATGGTTTCAAACAGCCTTTTCTTAGTTGATCTGGATATTTCATTTCCCCAAAGTAGAGAGTTTAACTTTCGAGTGATTTGTCTCCCTTGCGTGATCTTTGAGATAGTGTCTTTTTTTGAGTCTCCTTCTTTACTGATGATTCCTCCTAAATATTTAAATTCCTCATATGCTTCTATCTTCTCTCCATTTATTGGTATGCTGCAGCCTGCATTTTCTCCTACCACCAGATATTTTGTTTTGAAAAAATTGATCTTCAGTCCTGCATTCTCATACGTTTCCTTCAGTTTTCGCATGATATATTCTACATCAAAATCGTCATTAGCTAAAATAACCTGATCATCAGCGAATAGTAAGGTTTGCAGATAATCTTCATTGATACATATACCCATACCTCTGCATTTATTTTGCCAATCTTTCAGTATTTCATTCAGGTATATTTTGAACAGACTTGGTGATAAACCACATCCTTGTCTCAGGCCCTTTGTTTGTCCAAATGGTTGTGATATTTGGCCACTTACTTTTATTCTACTTTCTTGATTCAGATACCAATCTTTTAATGTATTTATGTGTTTCTTGTCAATATTTGTATTTTCCAGAATTTGGAAGAGTTTTCCTAAAGGGACTGTGTCACAAGCTTTTTCAAGATCTATGAATACAAGATATGTTTCCTTATTTCTTGATAATCTCTTTTCTAAAACCTGCCTTATAACAAATATGTTGTCAATACAACTTTTACCAGCTGTAAATCCACTTTGCTCTTCTGCTGTGGTTAACTCCCTTTCAATTCTATCTTTTATAATACGTCCGTACAGTCTTTCAGTAGTAGAAGTTACATTTATTCCTCTGTAATATTTACACTCCGATTTTTTACCTTTCTTGTAAATTGACGTGAGGAAGGCTTGTTTCCATTCTGTAGGTATCTTATCGCCTGTCATACACTTATTAAAGATTATTTGTAGGATTTCCAGGACACTTATCGGAGCATTTTTAAATAGTTCTACAGGAATACCTCCAGGACCGGGAGATTTTCCGTTTTTCATTTTTTTGATGGAGTTCTTTATCTCATTCAAATGTATGTCTTCTGTACATTCATTTGCATGTGTCCTATCAAGTGTCTTGTTTATTTCTTCGAAATCATTCTTGTATTCTGGTCTATTCTCTTCAAACATATCTGAGTAATATTTCACCCATTCGTCCATTTTTATGATTTGTATATTTGTTTGATTTCTTTTATCTTGTCTCAAACAATTTATTAGTTTCCATGATTCTTTACTCCGTGCCCCACCAATGTTCTCTTTCACTTCTGCACATTTTTTGTTCCACCATTTATCTTTTGATTTCTTCACCATTTTCTTCACCTCTCTATTTAGTCTTGCATATTCCTTTCTGTCATCCAGATTTTGGATGGCCAACCATTTTTCATATCACCTTCTTTTCTCCTTTATCTTCATTTCTACTTCAGAATTCCACCAATATTGCTTAGGTGGTTCATTTCCCTCCTCCCCTAAAGCTTCAAAGGCTACTTCATGTATTGCTGTTTTTAACCATTCGTACAAGTCTTCACTTGCGCCATCTGGAACTTCTCTTATTTTATTAGCTAGTCTTAACTGATACAGAAATCTGATGGAGTCATCATTCAGTAAATTGATCTTATATTTAGGATGAGCTATTTTTTCTATTTTGTATTAATTTCCACTATTGGTTTTCATTCCCTGGTTTCTAAAAGGAAAGCACATTAAACCTTTCAATAAGTAGTGGTCAGATCCACATTCTGCCGATCTAAACACTCTAACATCAACTGCGCTAATGCAGGATGTTTGTCTTATAATTACGTTGTCAATTATTGATTTCTGATTCTTTGTTGGCTGCACCCAAGTATTTTTGAGTACATCTCTGTTCATAGAAACCATTCATGATCTTCAAATTATGGACATTACATATTTCAATCCATCTGTTTCCATTTTCATTTAAACAATTTTCTCCAAAAGCACTAACCACTTTATCATTTACTTTTCTCCCTATTCTAGCATTCATGTCACCCATTATTATCAGTTCTTTTCTACTACTTATTGAATCAAGAAGAGCTGCGAGTTCATTTTCAAATGCATCCTTTAGAGTTTTATCTGCATCCTCAGTTGGTCCATACTCCAATTATTACTATATTACATCCCATTATTTCTAATTCTAACTTCATAATTCTTTCATTTACTTCTTCCCAGTTTTTAATATTTTTCTTCCATTTTTTATTTATTGCTATGCATTTTGAGATGCCCGCCTTTGTTCTTTTATCTTTAGGTACACCACTATAAAAATACAAAAAAAATCCCTTTACTTCATTTCCGAGACCTTTGTTTTCGTTTCTGAGAGAACGGCAACGTCAATTTTATTTTTTTCTAATTGAATAAAAACTTCTTTATCTTTGGTGTTTAGGCCCTGAACATTCCATTTTCCAAAAATCAAAGTCCTTTTTCTAGCGCGAGTTCGTTTCCGTGTACATTTCCGAGGCGCGTGTTGAGACTTTTGCAGTTTGGATTTTTTTATTGGTAATGGGGAGCAAGCCCAATGCCCAAACCTCCAACCTGGAGGACCAGGGGTTTTATTTTCGAGCTACCCGTGCCCTAGAGCTAGAAGTGTTGTCTTCTCCATCACTTAAGAGGCTCCTCTCCCCTTTTCGGCGAGTCCTCTTCTCGTGTTGAGGTCCTTTTCTGGAGTACTTCGTCTGCCCCCTCCCCTTCGACTTGTCCGGCAAGGGAGGCCCTACCAGTAGCTACGCTACCGCCGGCATAGCTTTCAGGATCACAGGGGTACTCAAGCTCCACCACCAACTACAAGGTCATGTACTCCCTAGGTGGAGTAATTTTTTAAAATTGCAAATATTGTACGCTCTATTGCACGAAAAGTACTAAAATTTTCTACTATTTATGGGCAACAAATTTAATTTGAAGGAAAAATTCTGTCTTCAATTTTATAGTTGTAGGAAGACGCCAAATTAATTAAACTTTTGCCATTTTCGAAAATTCAGAGTTAACCATTCTCAAACTTGAATACACAAAATTGCGAAATGCAGTTAACCAAAAAATACGAAATGCTAAATTGCGATACTACAACGCATTGTTTAAAGCACAAACTGATTCAAAACAAATCTGGAACAGTCTTAGAAATCTTGAGCTGGGCAAGGACAGATCAACAACTTCAGTCATAGACCTACCCTTGGACAAATTGAACCAGCATTTCTTAAATGCGGCTCCTTCATTTGACCCAGTGCTTAAAACAAAAGCGTTATCAGAGTACACGAACATCAATACAGATGAACTCAGAGACCAACTGTAATTTAAATATGTTGACAATACAGAGGTTCGTAAAGTTTTGAGGAGTTTAAAATCAAACGCAAACGGTTCTGACGGAATTAATGCTAGACAGTGGAATATTATCGCAGACGTAGCTTTTCCAGTTATTACCCACATTATTAATTACTCACTAGCAACGTCTTCTTTCCCACAGGCATGGAAATTAGCCAAAGTTCGTCATCTTCCGAAGTCCCAAAGCCTTTCCTCTCCTAACGATTTCCGGCCTATAAGAATTATGCCGACACTATCAAAAATCCTCGAAAAAGTTGTTCATAAGCAAATCTACTCACACTTAACAGAGTATGGATTATTAAATCCGCACCAGTCAGGTTTCATGCCATGTAGAAGTACACCAACTGCATTACTTGAAGTTACCGAAGATTGGAGAAAAGCCCTGGATGATGGGGAAATTACAGTATTAACGCTACTAGATTTCAGTAAAGCCTTTGATTCTGTCGACCATGACCTCCTACTCGCTAATTGCAGAAACTTGAAATTTTCATTAGCCACATGATTTTTGATTGATTTTTTCGTGTTTCCGAGCGCGTCAACTGCTTCGGTCATTAGTCCCGATAGTGTAGTGCATGTTTTTTCTCGGGAGATGGTGATCTTCCCCCGCTGGATGGCGAGATCCGGCACCGACCTACCGTCGGCTAGTGGGGTTTCCCCCTCACCAGGACTCTCCCACCAGCGGGGCACCGCCCCAGCCGGGACAAGCTCTAAGTTCCCGACCGGTCTCCCGGAATATGTGGTAGTGTAGTGCATGTTGGTGTAAGTGTGTGTGTAAGGGGAGAGGGTAGAACAAGGAAGAGGAAGGTCAGATCGCGCGCGGTCCGTGGCCCGTTTGGTAGGGTTGGAGAAAAGCTCCAGCATTCGCCTGGTGTTGATCGGAGAAACCACGGTAAACTACCGACCAGAGCAGCCGGCCGCTAGAATTCTCCTCCAGATAGCGACTGAATTCGACCTAGCTGAAAAGCTAGTGTCGAAAATCCTACCGCCGTCTAGGACCTCCCGGTCAGAGGCGCTGCAATGACATCAGTTGATGCACTGAGCTACCGCTACCGGTTTCATTAGCCACGACGAGATGGATAGAAGATTACCTAAAGATCCGTCAGTAATTTGTTAGTGTCGGGGAGGATTACTCACTTACCGAAACAATGGCAAAGGGTGTCCCCCCGGGATCCATCCTCGGGCCATTGTTTTTCCTAATATACGTTAATGACTTCCCTAATTCCATCAGTTTCTGTAAACATCATATGTACGCTGATGATTTACAAATTTATATCAACGGAAGACCCTGTGCACTGAAACAATTAGTGGATAATACCAATAAGGACTTGGAAACCTTGCTGCAGTGGACAAAACTAAACGGCCTTCCCTTGAATCCTGCTAAATCACAGAATATGGTAATTTGTTCGAAAACCGTTCAATCACGAGCTGATAATCTATTCACAGAAAGTGTTATTCTAGATCAAACCATCAAACCTTATTGTTCCGAAGTCAAAATCTTAGGAATAATTCTTAATAATAACCTCCAGTTGGATTCTCATGTAAATAAAGTTACAAAATTAGTCTATTCACGAATTAGTTCTCTTAGGATTGTTGGCAAGCTTTTACCAGGCCATATAAAAAAATTGCAATAGAATCCCTTGTCTTTCCACACTTCGACTGTTGTGACGTTGTGTAAAACGATTTAAGTTCAGCACTTGTCACACGGTTACAAAGAGCTGAAAACGCGTGTATTCGTTTTATTTACAGTTTAAAAAATTCGACCACATATCGAATATTTTTGAAAGTAATAAAATCTTGCGGTTAAGCGACAGGCAGATGTTGCATTGTCTTTTCCTTCTATTCAAATTACTAAAAACAAAACATCTCCCGCATTTAACAAATCGGTTCAGGCCTCTTGTATCCGCTAGACTCGACAAATCATTATTATTACAAATACCTAAACATAATTATAATTATTATAACAAGTCATTTACCGTAAAAGTAACGAGAGCTTGGAACAGCCTCCCAAAGAACATTAAACACAGTCTTTCTGTCAATTCTTTTAATAAGCAATTAAAAGCTCTATTATTATCCAAGGCGTATAAGTTTCACTTGTAATATTTTTTCCATGCTGTTCACAAAACTCAAACTTACTCTATACTGATTCTAATGTGATATCATTTCAAATTATTGATTAAAGTTATTTTATCTAGATGTATTAGTAATTAATTTTTCTTTTACTGTCACTTTTATATTTTTGTTGGTTTCTTAGTAAAGGGTACTCAAGTCCGCTTTTATCGGATAATGAGCTAAATTAAATGACAATCAAAATAATATTAAATACTAACAATATTTGAACACCTACATACATGTCAAGTAATTATTTGGCATCTAAACAAACACCTATATTGATTTGAGAGAAATCATTAAATTTACAAAAACTATATTTTTAATTTAATTTCTATTTAACGGTTTTGACTCGGTCACTTGATTTCTCATTACCAAGAAATCAACGGTTGCTTTTAATTATTATAAATTGTGTAATGCTTGCATTTAAAGTATCCCCAAATTTTAAAGAATGTTTTTCAAAATTTCAAAGCTTCAACCAGATCGACGGGGGTTTCTTCAATTTGGAAAAGATCGTACGTGTGGTTTAGGCGCTAGTAGTGTTCACAGACAGACGGCCAGACGGACAGACGCACAGACAGACGAACGGACGGACATTTTGAAAAAAAAACCTTTTTCGGTATCAGGGGACCCCAAAATGTGTATTTCCGTTGAAATCTCGAAATCGATTTTCCGCAGCATTTACATAACTTCCTCTATACTACGTATATAACTCCCGTATAGATGTATGTATACGAGAAAGTAAAAGGCATTGTAGCATATCACTTAATGGTAAACGAGGAATCTAACAATGAGTGTATCTCACTCGTCAATTTTACGGAGATGTAACCCTTTTGCATTAGGGGTGCGATATGCGCATTGCCTATGCAGTGCGATGTGGATAAGGTGCGATTCTAATTCCAAAAGTAGCCGGTTAATTCTTTCGTTATCGAAAATTAGGTGATAAAGTCCGCTATAGGAAAGGTTCTTGGTATTTCTTATTCAATTAATTAATGTATTCAATATAATAAGAAAAGGTTTCAACGGCTTCCTGTTGTATTTTGAACGATAAATGAAATGCAATTCCCTGCCTCGTCAGTTTCAGGGGAATTGATACACGCAAGCTCTGAACTACGTTTGCCAAGAGAAGAGTACTTCAGTCCAGATTTTCTGCAGCTACCCGCCTCAGCATGCCATTTGGTAATATAAAGTGAGAGTTATTACGGTATATTTCATATTATTTTGATTAGGTAGGTGTGTTGACACCTGTGCTACACACCCAGTACAAATTCTAAAGAATTGTTTGTTTTCCCAAACTGGTCTTGATGGTAGGTGCGACATCCATGTTAGCGAGCTGCATCACATGTGGATTTATGGCAAGACAAATCTTAGCTTTCATCATCGTCTTTGAAAGTACCTGGTAGCGGAGATCGTCCAGTGCTCCTGTTCATCATCTCTTTACCGTAGAAATCGACAAAAATATTTCATCTGCTGCAGCAATATGTTTTGTTGTAATTTATGTCTGATTACACAGAATGTTTCAGACAAATCACTCAGTTTCCACTGTAGAATATTTCCTTCTATTGTCTACGCCGAGCGAATGTATCACATCAAACCAAAAGAAAGAAGGGAAAAACATATGATCTCGGTCATTTGAATAGTTTAGATGAGAGAGAATTGTGGCTTATTGTATAATGTTTTGATAAGATGTTAGTTCTGTTAGAGAAATCAGTAGATTCCTAACTTCATTACTATCAGACAGCAATATATTACAGTAATTACTATCGTAACTTTTCTGACAGACACCGTTAACAGTAAAATGCTCCAATATTTATGGTAACTATTGAAAGGCAATATTTTATTATGAATTTTTAAATCTGGAATCTCTTTTGTTTTTCAAGACTGTCCCACATTTTAGTCAATTCTTATGGTACTTAAAACATTGTTCCCTGAGTGAAGGTTATATTATAGTACCAAATATCGTCACGATGTACGACAAGGGGCGCCCAGGGACTTGGGCAACTGGGACAACTTGCCCCAGGCACCCTACTTACGTGAGACCCCGGAAATTTAAGGATTTGTTCTTCAATATTTTGCTTAAAAAAACTATTTCAATCAAATTCGAATAAACAAACATTCACTAAGTGTACAAAAACGCTACACATCATGTAACAAAACGCAGGTCCCAGTAATCAGGTGACCGGCTAGTCCCACCCGCGCATACCAACCTACAGATTTTTTGTTCTGTTCTGAGGCTGTAGGTGCGTAGTGTTTCGTTTAAAAAAAATACGGAAGCAGAAAATTTCATTCTCTTTAAATATTGGGATTTTTTTATATATGGCAATAATCTATTAAGCAGCAATGTCCGCCACGGTCACTGTGCCGGCTCAGTTCAAATTGTAGTTTACGGCACCTGATTCAACCGTCGTCAGCACCATTTCCTATTCGGGAGCAACTTCTACAGGATATTTTTTAACGTCCTGACACTTGATATTCGTTTCATGACGTGGCTATGGTGAATATCACTAGGAAATTGAATATTACTTCCAATAACAGAACTTTTTCTTCAAAGTTGATGAAGCACGTTTGATCAAATTACAAAATTACTAATTCAAGGATGTTTAGAAAGTGAGTGAGAGACGATAATAATTGCTTTTTTAAAGAAATAACAGATTATAGAACTTCTCCTTTATTATACATTCAGGCGTATTTTTAATGAGCGCGCACACAATATAAGTTCTAAAAGAATAATATTAGACAAGGCCCTATAACAGTACATTAGGGGAAATGCAAGTCAATTTTATGTGTGCATTTTTCTTGAAAGCATGGAACAAGTATTGAGTTTAACATCATTGATGGCGAATATACGAGGATAATTGTAAGAATAAATAGAAAGACGGCATATGGTAATTTGTGTATCAACAGCGCACAGCCCTACTTTCGAGAGCACATTATTACAAAAACATTACTCTTTATGAACGAAAACATTCTCCAGAAGTCCGAAATGAGCTCCGTTTTTACAAATAAGGGAAGGAGGGTAAGATGACGAAGCGCGTAAAAAGAACTAGGTATTTCTTTAATGTTTATTGATTGATTGTAAGTGATGTCGGACGCATCAATTACTAGTGCAGTTCAGTTTTCCCTCGGTTGGTGGCGGTGATCTTCCTCGTGGATGGCGAGATTCGGCGCCGACCTAACGTCAGATAGCGGGGTTATCCCCAACCAGGTATCTCCCATCAGTGGGGCACCGCCCCAGCCACAACAAGCTCGCTCCTGACGGGTGTCCCGGCGTGTGTGGTAGTGTGTCGCATGTTAGTGTAAGTGTGTGTAAGGAGTGAGGATAGGACAAGGAAGAGGAAGGAAAGATCGCTCGCGGTACGTGGCCCGTTTGTTAAGGTACTGCTCCGGCATTCGCCTGGTGTTGGTCGGAGAAACCAAGGAAAACTACCTATCAGAGCAGCTGGCAGCTAAAATTCCCCTCCAGACAGCGACTGAATTCGGCCTAGCTGACAAGCTAGTGTCGAAAATCCTGCCGCCGCCGTTGTGACTCGAACCTAGGACCTCCCAGTCAGTGATGGCGTCAATTGAAGTGGCGTCAATTGATGTCATGAGCCACCTCTCCTGGTGTATTTCTTTAACATACTCATAAGTAGCAACATCAGCTTCAGTCTTGAGGGTCATCTGCCAAGTACCCCATTTGCAAGAATTCTGATCAGATCACACCCTGATCTGTGGCCGACACAAACATGATTTGAAAAGTGAAAGCTGTAATTTTTGAACTCCTCAGATCAAGGAACCACAAGCCTACGGTAAGATCTTTTAGTTTATCCATAGAATATTCTTAAAATAAACCCAAAACGTACTAAACTAGTTATTTGTATTTGCGAGAAATGAAGTCGGATACTAGCAGACAAATTTCAAAACGAAAATTAGTGGTGCTACAACAGAATATACTTTCTCGCATATTTCTAAATTTACAATTTTCGAAAATTCAGAGAGTTCAACGAAAATAAGACCTGCGGCATTCTTTTAAGCGTTCCTTTACCTATCCTTGAAAATAATCTGAAGAAAAATTATGGTGCGATTTTTGAGAAAGTGTGTTTCTTTATAAACTGCCTTAATTTCAAGCACAAATTACGCGCCTAATACAGGTTTTTACAAAAAATTCTACATGAACTTTTTTAAAGAGTTGATTTTTTAGGACTGATTTGGTTTGAGACAAAGAGACAAGAGAAAGTATTTTTTCTATTAATTGCATTAGTTCCAAGCACAAATTACGTTCAAACTAATGAATTTTACCCAAAAATGTGTAAGGCCCGTTTTTAAGAGTTCATTTTCTAGAACAGATTTTAAGGCAAAAATCGCTAACTTCAATTTTGTAGTTTTAAATTGCTAAAGTTTTGCAATTCTCGAAAAGACAGAGTTCGCTGAAAATAGAATTAGCACCAATTTTTTACCGTCTTTTGATATATATATATATATATATATATATATATATATATATATATATATATATATATATATATATATATATGGTGCTAATTCTATTTTCAGCGAACTCTGTCTTTTCGAAAATTACAAAAATTTAGCAATTATTATATTGGGAGAGTATTTAAAAATATTTAAGGAGAATATTTAAAAAAAGAAATTGGGGCAGTTTGTGAGAAAAAAATGTTTAAAAATTGTGTGTATTCCACGAAAAAGTAAGCGAAAACTACGATTTTCGACAAAATGTACGTGACCCTATTTTAATATATCTTTAAATAGCATATTTCATACATAAAAACAATCTCTTCTACTTTTACGCCCTTACGAATATAAGAAGAGAAAGTATTGTAATTGTGCGCCGCGAAAGGGCTAATTTTGCCAAAATACTCTTATTGTCGTAAGACAACTTTCCCTGACCAAGAAAAAGTGGATATATCCTGGTCCTATACATACTTCTTCAAACACGTGATGTAGCGAGAATCCATGTTTTGTGGACCCTTGATACCGAAAAATCGATTGACGGCAAAAAGTCTGTCTGTACGAGGTCAACGCTCGCGCCTAAACCGTTAAGTCGATTTTCTCCACAATTGATATTCCACGATTGACCTGAAAATCCTCAAGGCTTCGGGAGTTCCAAATGGTTATTTTGATGTTTGAGAGTACTTTACATGAAGTTTCAAAACATTTTTAAAATTATATAAAAAATTGCACCAATTTCTTTAATAAACATTGTCCTCGGATAGAGTAAAGAACGCTTAAGAGAATGTTGTTGTAATTCCAGATTTTTCGAAATTTGCAAAAGTACAGTTTTTTGAGCGTGTTCCTACAACTATAATATTGAAGATAGAGATTCTTTCCTTAATGAAATCTATTTTTCAAAATCAAATCTTGAAATAAGGTTTTGAATGTTTCGAAAATATGAGTAGTTTTCGTGTAAATTTGTGCGAAATACAATGATGTATTAATTTTTTAAACAATTTTTTTCTCAAAAACAGCTCCAAATTGTTTTTTAATGTTCCCTTTATCTGTATCAAAGGGCGGTTAAAAAATATGGTGCTAGTTCCATTTTCGGTGAACTCTCTTATATTCAAAAACTGCAAGAAGTTAAATTTCAAAACTAGAAAATTGAAGATAGAGACTTTTGCCTTAGACGAAGTCTGTTGTAAAAAACGAACTCTTGGGAAAAGTCATGTACAAATTTTGTGAAAAAAAGAATAGAATTCGGGTCATTCGTGCTTGAAATTCATGCAATGTTTTAACCCTGAAACCTTACCCGGGGTGGTTGGGCACCTCAAAAGATTTCCATTGTCTTTTCCTTGTAGTGGTTGGCATCTCTTAGGCGAGACCTTGTTTACTTGTCTTTGTGGATGTGCTTGTTGTTGTGGTGTGCTAAAAGGAACTTTGAAATTTAAAGACTTTTGTGGCCAGACCTGTTGAGGTGGCGTACTTCTCCTGAGTAGAGTTGTGTAATATCTACTAAATGGTTACATTTTCTGGCTTGGGGTGATTTGGTAAGCTCTTGTCTAACTAAGAACATGATAAATTTAAAATTAACGGCTTCTTTTACAGGCTGACTATGTTGGCCAAGATTTAAATGCGAGGGATGACCATAGACAGACAGATGAACGGACAGATAGGTGACGGACAGACAGACGTTTTGTCGTCAAACGGTTTCGGTATCAAAGACCCACAAAACATGGATTCTGATTACGTGTGTTAGAGGAAGGAATTTACTACATATAGGAACAAGATTTATCCACTTTATTTACTAGGGCCTGGCAATAAGAGTTTCTCTGTCGAAAATTCGCCGTTTTCAGGCGCATGATTATAATACTTTCACTCCTTACGAAGTAAGGACGAGAAAGTAAAAAAGATGTACTTTCAGTTGAACCAACTCAAAGAGGAGAACTCGACAACAGCGCTGCTACATATTTCCAAGAAAAAGAACATTAACACATATTTTATGCAATGTTTGTCAGGAACATTTGTGCGGAACCTCAGAAAAAATTGCACTATTTGCTTGACAAAAACAAAGGAAATTTGCAAATGTATTCGAAATGTCCCAAAGGTGCCAAAATAAATGTAGTACGTAATAGACAATAATTTGGTTTCCCATTTTCTCCCACACCTAGTCCAATAAAAATGATGTGGTGAGCCACCCCAGGGTATGGGTTTCAGATGTGTAAAGTTTAAAGATTATGACTTATCGCATATGCTTCCATAAAGTGGGAATGCTGTAACGTTCCACGTCGATTTCTGCATAATACGATATGGTTGACGAAGTGACAAAATGTTAGGGCTGCTCTTTGGACCATCGATTACGGAAGTCGTGCGGAAGTAGCTAATGCGATTCCGAGGAGGAGGCAGTCAGCTGCAAATTTTCAAGAACGACGGACGTATTACTTAAAGTAGGGACGGTTCATGCTGTAGTACCTGAAGTAGGGATGGTTCGTGGCGATACGTTGGTGAAATATTTCATTAAACATCGGCTTTTGTATTTGAGAAACTGCAACCAGACATAATACTCATTGCCCGAACGTATAGTTTAATTCTGACTATTCCACTCGTGAAATGAAAACCAATAGTGTTTTACTACGACATAAAAAATGTCCCGATCAGGGCGGTGTATTTCAAGAATTTTAATACATTTTCTATCCGATTTTTCTTACCGCTTCTCCCTACTGGCTAATCATAAACTCTGACTCATCTATCTTAGGAGGCAGTATACATCGTTCGCTATGTCGATGTCCAATAAACCGCGTATGTATGACATAACCTTTCATTTTAATGTAGATTTCAGTTATTTCCAATAGTTGGCGCATTTTGGAACTCTGTTGGACAATTTCACTAGGAATAGTCCTATTAAATACCACTAGGGATTTGGAAATTCTCAGATAAAGGCTTCCAGAGACCGGCGCGGTAGATCCGCAGCGGGTGCGGCGCGGAAAGATCCGAGCTAGACGCGGCCGCGGAATTCGCGGGTCCATTCACACCGGAGCGTCAATTATGAGTCAGCGCTTGGTGACGGTTGGCAAGGTCGCTCGACCCAGACGGGAGGGAAGTCTCCCGAACACGGGCAGACTTCCACGAAACTCGAGCTTTAGCGGAAGAAACGCGTCAGACTGCGAAGAGGACCGCCAGGTAGCATCTCCGCGTACGCGCCTCTCTCTTGCGTGTTCCTGCGTCGCTACCCAGTGGTCAGAATTTGGAAGGAACTAGGATAGGGACTTCTTGGCTGTTCGGGTGACGTCGCGTACGAAGAAGTCATATTTATAGTTCAATCTAATCAAAAGCTTACAAACTAATCAGTTTTCTTTCACAAAATTATAATTTCAAAAAACCATCAATCTCATCAGTTATACATTATATGAATGACATATTTTTGTCATATGCTCTCCACAAATATATATCCCGCATACAGTTATGTTGTGTACCTTCTCCTACGATTCTGTAATGAAAGCAAGGGGCGTTCAAGAGGGGTAGTACAATTTCTACCATCTCTAATAAGTCCAAGTTGAACATGAACAATATTTTGCCTCAGTTTTCTTTTCATGCTGTTACCAATGGGTTGAAACAGAAGATTTAGGATACAGTGACCACGGTGCACAAATTCTTACCATTATAAGAAATGCGATCACTGACACAATGAATAATACACGTATGACTAGATCGTTTACAAAAAGTAAAATAAAATTATTCCTTGATTACTTGATACAGGAGTCACGGGAAGCGGTTTATAATACTGTTGATACAAACGACAAATATAATTCTTTTTTTTTCAACTCTTTCATTTCATTTTAACACTTGCTTTCCTCTTCAAAAACGAAAATTAAATATTTCACGGAAAAGCAATTCTTGGATAACACAAGGGATTAGGACATCTTGTAAAAACAAGCGAATTCTTTCTTTCATTTCTAAACGTCATGACGTATCTCAAGATTTCCTTACCTACTTTAAAAAATACAAAACATTGTTACGAAAAGTCATAAGGCAGGCTAAAATCATGAAAACCGATCAGGATATTTTGAACTCAAATAATAAAACAAAAGCAATGTGGAATATAATAAAAAAAATACTACCAAATCAACTAGAAAACCCGTAGCGAATGTTGTTTTAAAATATAACGATATAAATGTAAACGATCCGGCAACAGTGGCTAGTCTCTTTAACCAATACTTTTCGAGAATTGCTGCCGATCTCACTAAGGGTCTTCAGGCACAAAATTCAAAAACAGACAGTTAACCCAAGATTTTAGACATAATGTTCGTTTCCGAAACTTCTTCCTATGAAATTCTCAAAATAAGCGGTAAACTAAAAAATAAATATTCGTCCGGTTTAGATGAATTCCCAGATTCTTTGTTAAAGACTTGTGTGTATGCCATTATACACCCGTTAACTCACATATTTAATGCATCTTTATGCACTGGAACGTTTCCAGATATTTTCAAAACAGCTAAAATTAAGCCGCTCTTCAAAAAAGGCAACAAAAATGAAATTCAAAATTATCGGCCCATTTCTCTTCTATCAGTTTTTTCAAAAATATTAGAGACTTTTTTACGTACGAATGGAAACCTTTCTCACTAAACACGACGCGCTTTCAGATTGCCAACATGGATTTAGAAAATCAAAATCAACGGAAACAGCTATATTTTCTTTTCTTAAAGATGTCGCCTCATCATTAGATCAAAACGAGGCACCTATTGTATTATTTTTAGATCTCTCAAAAGCTTTTGACGTCATTGATCATGACATTTTACTTTCAAAATTACCTTCATATGGAATCCGTGGTATTGCTCTAGATTGGTTATGTTCGTACCTTAAACAACGATCTCAGAAAGTTGAAATACCTTACTGGAATGATGGAACATTACGTACACACCTTTCCGACTCTTTGCCCGTTGCATGTGGAGTTCCTCAAGGATCGATTTTAGGCCCTATTCTGTTCCTACTTTACGTAAACGATATGCCCTCGACGATTCGAAACGGAAGAACGGTTCTCTTTGCGGATGATACGAACATCTTTTGCAATAAAGAAACCGTAAATAGTACAATATCAGATGTTTCAAATTGGTTCCGAAATAACAAATTAATAGTAAACGAAAAGAAAACGGTTTTAATGCAGTTTTCCATTTCAAATAAACAATTCTGTGCTCCATTGAAAATGAACAGTGTACCATTGACTGATGTTAAGGCAACAAAATTTTTAGGTCTCTCAATTCAGTCAAACCTTAAATGGAACGTCCTTTTAAATGAATTGAACACAAAATTAAGTTCATTATGCTACGCGTTCAGAATTCTTGCAAATTCAGTCAGCCTTCATACTGCTCGTTGTGTATATTTCGCGAATGTTCATTCCCGCCTGAGATATGGCATAATATTCTGGGGAAATACATCTTATAGCTCCAGACTTAGATTACAAAAACGAATTATACGAATAATAACCAAATCCCACCCACGTGATTCATGTAAGCCTCTCTTCATTAATCTAGGAATTTAACCATTACCGTGTCTGTTTATTTACGAATCAGTTGTTTTTGTCAAAAATGACTTCCTTAAGGGTGGGAATATATTTTCAGAAAATGCCGAAGTCTATTACTATAACACTCGACGTAGAAATCATATTCATCAGGTGACAGTATCAACAGCTCATTACAAAAAATGCACATACAATACATGTACATTATTTTACAACACTTTTCCAGATGACATTAAACGATTAAATTCAATAGAAAAGTTTAAATCCCAAGTGAAATCGTTTCTGCTGCATAACTGTTTATATACAATTAAAGACTATACTGAGCATCACAAGGAAAGTAACATTAATTTTTTACAGTGATATGTATATTATTATTTACCTTTGGACTGTATAATTCTAAACAATATGTAACAAGTATTGTATCGCAGCTTCTGGGCCAATGACCTCCATCTCGATCAGGTTTTTCGTCGTTTCCCTGATCCATTGAGCAAATGCTGAGATGGCCCCTTGTTTTGCTTCTGGACATAAATGTAACTTCATTATCTGTTCACGTCTTCTAGAAATTCAGTGGGAAATACAGTTATTCAAATTCTCGTTTCCATGTTGTCGCGGCAGGAAGTATTATTCCGAAGGACAACATGGATAAGAGCCCAAAATTGATTGCTTATTTATCCTTGAAAATAGATTTTACTACATGAGAGCTTGCTTCTTTTTTTTCAATTCAAGTAGTATGGGACTTAGTGTAGGGATCACAGAATATTGAAATTGTGCACACAATTCACTTCTCTTCATAGCACGCCATACGCAGTTTTAACTGTTTTTTATCGTAAAATAAAAAAATAAATGGGAAATACGGCAACATTGCATTGGCGGCACCTTGTTTCGTGGTTTTTGGCAACCGAGTTTACTCACCCAATAATAGTTGTAGAAATAATAAAGAGAATTACTCTAGCAAATAATTCGTTCTTAAATAAAAGAAATTTGCCCACCAAATACCAACCTAAATTTGGATATTAGAAAGAAATTTATATCCAGAGTGCACTATTCTGTGGATGTGAAGGATGGATACTTTTACAAACGGACCTTTTGGAAGTTTGTAAGATGTGGTAGTGGTGAAAAATATTGTAGGTTTCCTGGACAGAAAAAATGTAATAATGTAATTTTAGAAAAAGTGAAAGAAAAGAGATCCCAACAAAAAAAACATTTGAAACAGGAAAGTAAAATTCTTTGGATACATTTTCAGACACAAGACAATTCTTAAATACAATTTCGGACTGCAAAATATTTGGAAAAAGAGGAAGAGGGAGACCTAGAACGAAACTTTTAGAACAACTTCAAAACGAACTACACTTCAAAAACTATACAGAGATGAAGAGGTCAGCGTAGGACAGAATGTTATCGCGGCAATGACAATGCACTTTTTCCCTTTAGAATGATGATGATGCTGAATATTTGTACGCAGATCGTCTAATTTATCAGGTGTGCGCGCAACATGAACGTCGAACGTCGAGTTGACGCGGGCTGCATCCACTTGTCAGTGAAACCAGCATCCTTCATACATGGGACAGTCTATTATTGTAATATTTATGTTTTTGGTCAAATATTAAAAATTTGTTTAATTCATAATATTTTTGCTACCACTAATATGTCTTCATACAGACGAGATGTTTTGAAATCGGTATGACATTTTACAAATGTAATAACTAGGGGGCGGATTTTAATAAACTATCATTTTTTCTTTTCACTTTAGCTCAATTTCGTGTAGAATAGAATTTATTGTTATGTTAATTCAAAAGGAAATGATACGTCATATTTTTTGCATTTTTCGTCGATTTGCATTTGTACCATTTTTCATTTTTAATGCATTTTTTCGCTGATTTCATCGATTTTAATATCATTTTAATAGTACTTGATTCAAATAATATTTACGAGATGGAACAAATGTATGTAATCTAAGGTTCCTGTACCGCCTACGAGCGCCATTGTCTTTTCAGCCGATTTTGGGATAATTGAAAACAGAGATTTCTTTGTAAAGAATAGTTCATACAAAAAGTTTGCAAACTGAGTTCACTTGAACGAATGGAAGAAGCCTCAATTACATCAGTAACATATCCAACAGTTTGAGTTGTTCGTCTGAACTAGTGTTGATCACATTTTTACGTCATTTTTCTTTGGTTTTAGGACACTTCAAAAACATTTTAAGAGCATTTTGTTGATAATTTTTGGCGATATTTTGAGTCATCAAAATCAGCCCTCTAGTAATTACTATTCATCACTATTAATAATTAAAAACTTAATATATCTAAAGCTAATTATGGTGAAGGGAAAACGTCATGTTCGTCTCATGTCACTCTTACCCCCAAGCAAGAGAATTTAACTAGGCCCAGGCATGGGGACACCGATAGCTGGCCGGCGAAGTCGGACTACCGATCAATAACGCCAAATACATACATACAATATTGCTAAAGTTCAATTTTTTTCGGCTTCTTCCTACGACAATAATGAAGATAGAGATTTTTTCCTAATGAAATCTGTTCTTCAAGAACGGATCATTAAATAAGGTCGTATAGTAGAATTTTTCGAAATTATGAATTGTTTTGGCCTAACTTTAGGCGAATATACAGGCAACTTGAAAGAAATTCTGTTCTTAAAAACGGCCCCAAATTTTTCTTTAAATTTTTCTTGAATGTAGATTGACTCATTGAATAGTGATTTCGAGCGCGTCGACTGCTAAGGACCACTCAGATCCTTTAGTAGTGCATGTTTTATCGCGGGAGGTTGCTGCGATCTTCCCTCAGATGAATGGCGAGATCCGGCGCCGACTTATCCGTCGTCATGCGAGGTTTCTTCCCAGGTATATCCCATCAGCGGTGCACCGCCCCAGCTGTGACAAGCTCCAAGCTCCAGAGTGGACTCCCGGCATGTGCGGTAGTGTAGAGTACGTAAGTGTAAATGTGTGTAAGTAAGGAGTGAGGATAGGGCAAGGAAGAAGAAAGAAAGTTCGCGGCGGTCTTGGACCGCTTGTTGGGGTACTGTTCCAGTGTTTGTCTGGTGTTGATAGGAAAAACACGGAAAACTACCGATCAGAGCAGCCGATCGCTAGAATTCTCCTCCAGACAGCTTTTTGAATTCGACCTAGGCATGTAGGTAGTGTCGAAAACCCTGCCACCGTCGGGACTCTAAATCTACACTAAGAGGCACTGCAGTGACATCAATTGATACCCTGAGCCACCTAAGGCGGTCTAATCTCTATTCAAAGTACGCTATATAAAAATGGCTTAGGTCCCAATTTCGGTAAACTCAATATTTTCAAAAACGGCAAAACATTCACATTGCTACTATGAAA
The DNA here is from genome assembly GCA_011170035.1 of Teleogryllus occipitalis. NCBI lineage: Eukaryota > Metazoa > Arthropoda > Insecta > Orthoptera > Gryllidae > Teleogryllus > Teleogryllus occipitalis. The sequence goes on from BLKR01014757.1 coordinate 59,606, forward strand.
TAATGATAATAGATTTTTATTTAATGATATCTTAATGAAAAAATTGATCTTTAAACTTATGTACAAATTTTTTAAAACGACTAGTTTTGCGTAATTTTTGTTTGAAGAGAAGGCAATTTAAAAACATTAAAAAACGGCTCCAAATGTTTCCTTTGACTTTGCGTACTTTCTTTTTCTCGAACAAAGCAAAGTACGCTTTCAATTGTGCAGGTTCCATTTTCGTTGTACTCTCTGAATTTTCAAAAATTGCAAATGTTACAATTAATGCGAGAAAACATGTGCTCCTCAACACCACTAGTTTCCACGTATCACATCCCTCGGAATTTATGTTTTTCGAGTGAAGAGAAAAGGTCCAAACTCGTGTTGTTTAACCACACAATAGGTCAAAACGAGGAAGTATTCATCAATGTTTAAGATAAATCATTATGTATTAATTTTTGAAACAACAAATTTAACCACTTTTATATTATATTTTACGAGCAAACACAAACTTTTGTGTACCGTCAGATAGAAAACTACACAGATTATGTACCCAAGTTTTGCAGCTGTGTTTATTTTTGTTTCTATGAGAAAACGGATGGGGAAAAATTGTCTCTGGCTCACGCCACGACTGACCAAATTGACGGAATCTAAATTATTAATCATGTAATGCATAACCGTATACAATCAAATGAGATTTCCCTATTAAAGGAATAAAATTTGCAGCTCGTATGCAACGCCGCTTGAAATTTCTCGGTTGTTACGTGTGGTATTGATCGGCGTACGGATGGCGCCAGCGCGATACACTCCAGAGTCAACAGCGTACAAAGTAATTCACTTATCAAAATATAGTAAAAGGGTTTCTTGAAAATAAATATGACTTTCCTAACTAATTCATTTGCTGACGGAAGCAGGGCGTCACTGAAATAAATGTATTTTTCATTTTTCTTGTAGTTTACATCCACGTAAACAAATGTTTCGTAATTTGACTCAGTTTACTATGGTGACTTGTCCTTCGAAAGATGTCTTAACATGTATTTCATTATTTTTTGTGTGAACATAGTTCTCTGTGTTTTTTAAGATTTAACACTGGAAAATAACAAACCAAATAAGTAGTTTAATTTTGCGTGGGTGTTAATTTATACAGATATTAAAAAAGATATTTTGCGACATAAGTTTCTGCAAATGCCTAGAATACCTCGCTTTTCCCAACTTCGAACAGTTGGTAACTCTGACTCCCTGCTCTTTGCGAATATCATGACACCAGAGGGTGACTATCTGCCGGCGTAATCGCTTTCATTCGTGGAAGTCCGTAGCGTACTGTGAACATTCCCAGTCACATTATTTGAGATCCGTTTGGAAATTACAATCATGGTCTCTTCAGCATTTGTTTTCTCAATGTACTGATGAACTCTGTCCTCAGAAGTTTCCTATAATAAATGGAGGCATAGTTTGGTAAGTCATTTGACGGTTCACGTAAAAATATTGGTATATTTTTCCGCTGATATGCCACAAATTTTAATTTTACAATGTTTCAATTTTGAATGAATGAAAACTACTGTTTAAGGAGAAAACGTTGCAATTCTTGTTTATAAAGTCTCTGATTATTCTACCAGTTTTCTAAGCGATATTATTAATTTTATAAACCAAAAATTTACATTATTGGTAGCGTTTAATCTATATAATGACATGTAGTCAATTTATGTTAACATCCACAACAACAGCAACAACAACAACAACAACAACTACAACAACAACAACAACAACAATAATAATAATAATAATAATAATAATAATAATAATAATAATAATAATAATAATAATAATAATAATAATAATAATAATAATAATAATATGCTAATAACACACTTTGCATTACACTGTTCTCTCGTTTTATTGCTTAAGTCATACTCATGTCTACGCTACATCAGTAATGTTTGTTGATAAATGTATAATCGTTCAAGTGTTCTCATCCTGATTTCTTTCATCTGCTGTGAATGAATCTGTTTCAAACATGTTTCTTTTTTAAAGCCGTGGAATACTCTTGTTAGGTTTCATTAGTTAGGTATGTGCAAAATAAATATTGATTATTTTAGCATAAACTATCTAGCATACAAATTAGAAATTCTGTTGGTATATTTTAATATATTATAACCTTAATACGTATGTGAGTGAACGTGAGCATGCGTTAAAAAAACGAAAATAATTCAGGAAGATATGCATGACCTATCATTTTGTATTATATGATATATTTTTTTGTAATCAATATATTATTGCTAAAAGTACACAAAATCTCTTTGAATTTGGTAAACAATTTTTGCAGAGAAAGAAATTGTCGCAGCATGCTAGTGACGTCAAACAGCAAAAGCAAGTAGAGTTACTTTTAGAATGGCGTAAAAGAGTGGTAAAACTTTTATCAACAGTCATATTATGTAATTATTTACAATAGTTATATAAAAAGAGGCGAGTAAAATCATTTTCAAACGCGAGGTGAATTCAACAAGTTGTTGAGACGCCACAGGTTGTCGAAGACGGGAATGCATCTTCAACTTATGAATTTCTTTCGATACAAGACATCCACAACGGACTTATCTGTGAAAGTTTCCCAATCTAATTTTTGTATTTTGGTGGTATTTTGGCTTTCCTACATTTACCCGAAAGAAAATGATCCTATGCATAACGTATTTTTTCCTGTTTGTTTTCATTTTGTTTTCTGTTTGTCATTATATATCATAATTGTACTGTGGTGCAGATATTCGCCCTCAAATTATCTGTCAGACACTTTTCACTTTCTCGTATACGTACGTATATACCGAGTAATGTACGTAGTAGTGAAAGTTATGTAATGCTACGGAAAATTGATTTCGAGGTTTCATCGGAAATATGCCTTTTGGGGTCTCCTGACATCGAAAAAGTTTTTGTTTTTTTTGTTTTTGCTTTTTGTTTTGTTTTTTAAAACGTCCGTCTGTCTGTGAACACTACTAGCGCCTAAACCATTCGTAGGATTTTTTCCAAAATGAATATTCCTCAATCGATCTGGCTCGACTCGAAGCTTTGCGATTTTGAAAAACATTCTTTAAATTTTGGGGATACTTTACATGAGGCTACTGGGACATTTTCAAAATTTTCTCAAAAATGACTCCTAAATTTTTCTTTAAATTTTTTGAAAGAATAAGTAAAATACGCTTATATAGGTGGCATAGGTCCGGTTTTTACGGTTAACTCTGAATTTTCGAAAATTGCAAAAGTTTGCATTTTTTCGGTTTCTTTCTACAACTACAAAATTGAAGATAAAAATTTTTCTCTCGAAAAAATTTGTTCTCCATATTTAATTATTTCAATGAGGTCATGTACATATTTTTAAACTTTTAGTAGTTTTTTGCATAATATTGCGTGCAATATGTGCAATTTTAAACAATAACAAAAACATTTACTTCGACATGGTTCTAAATCTTTCTTTAAACATTTGGTAGGAATAGTGCTAAATGTACTCTATTAGATGATATAAACGCCATTTTCTCTTAATTTTTCAAAAATTACAATTTTTTTACTAGCTTCTCATGTCGAAAGTATTTACATCAGCGGCGATTTGTTCACATTGTTACATTTATGAGTACATGTGTTTCAAATGATGTTTTATAAAGATTCTTGAGAACTCAGTAGTTTTCTGTGCAAACAAGCTCAAAATTCCTCATTTCTAGAAACGCTCAAACGCCATTTTCTCGAAAATGACTCCAAATTTTTTCTTCAAACTTTTCGTACGGTTACGATAACATAGAATTCATTTCGATGTATTATTTGTTTGTTTTTTCAAAAATTACACAAATGTAAGTACGTGTACGGTGCATTTTATTCTTATTCAAATTCATTACACATCATACTTGCAAAAAAATTACACAAATGTAAGTTTTTGAAATATCTTTCACGCCGATAATATGCACATTTCCAGCGACATTATTACATTTGTAAGTGAAAGTTCTTTAAATTACGTTTTTCGAAAACCCAAAAGTTTCTTATGAAAAAGAGCTTCAAATTTCGCATTTACACTAAAGCTTAAACTATTTTTTTCTTAAAATCGACTCCAAATTTTTCAACGAAAATTTCCATATAGGATGAGGTTTTACTCTTCTTTAATATTTTAAAAGTGATATTTCGAATCTACCATTAGGAAACCGAAAAATTGAGAAAATTCAAAAAAAGAAGAAGGAATGTAGGATGGCGATATATGGCTGGCAAGAGGACAGGGCAAGATCATAAAGCTAGCCCATACCAAGGAAATTAGAAAACTTTACTACGAGAAAGTCTGTGCTATTTGCAGCACCACTAGTTCCTCTTTCACACACACACACACACACACACACACACACACACACACACACACACACACACACACACACACACACACACACATACAAATGCATGCCCGCCCTCACACTGTCCGTATACAAACATAAATACACACGATTTTCTGAACTTTGAAAGACTTTTCTCTGAAAGATTCGGGTGTGTGAAATGTGGTCCCCGATGAATAGTAAATAGTTTTGTAGCACCGTTCTTTTCTCTGCTGGTACCTTAATCCCATTTTCGTTACACTCTCACTATAATCTCCTTCCTCTTTATTTCTCTCTTAGTTTTCTACGGTGCATTTTATTCTTATTCAAATTCATTACACATCATACTTGCAAACAAAATCCTACAATAGGCTACTGTTGATTGACATATGTGTAAAACCGATGGGTACATAACGGATTTAACATATTCTACTGATTTATGTTCCTACTATTTCATTGTGATGACTGATTCAGATATGTAAACCATTATTGCTGGGTTTGTTATTATTCATGACCATGATGCAAGGATCTTTGCGTCGTGTATTATACGCGCACGTTTTTTCGAGTCTCGGAATACCTACCGCCACTTCTGTACTAACATTAGTTGAATTAAGAATAAATATTAGCGACAAATTCTAATTACCAGAAATTACCTCTCCAGTATAACAGAAACTATTTCGCAAATAAACAGTTACCGATTTTTTAATATAATAGTCCTGAAATTGGTCCTAGTTGGAAATGACAAACGTCTCTCTCTTCTCGCGTCTACTGGAAAGTGGATTCAAGAAAACGTGCACGTATACCATTCTGGAATACTAAATCAGTCTTGGAAGATAGATGTTCAGACCAAATCCCTATTAACAACTAATTTAGGAAACTTTCACTTCCATTTTCCCCTGAAAATTGACTCTAAAATCTTTAATCTACGCAAAACTTTGTCCAAAACCGTCTTGGCGCCATGGCTAACCTTTTCACGAAACTAGCGACAAAGTCACCCATGACAAAAGCGCATTCTCTCAACAACGACAAACAAACAAAAACTCTCGAGGCGTAGCCGAAGTCACTTGGGGCAACATATGACCCCCTTCTCCTTCACGCATGTGTAATATGGAATAAAAGAAAAGATGTTTGTTATGTAATAGTTTCAAATTATTTCTTGTTTAGCCTAATAATTAGGTGGTCACGTAAAATGTCAATGACTGGCCGAATTTAGAGATTAACAGAATCCAAAATTTAGTTCAATTAAGGAAGTTGCATTCTTTTCTCTAATAACTTTAAAATATTAGAAAACACCATCAAATTAAAGCATAAAATGACCATTAAAAATAACAAATGAATTTTTAATGAAAACATTAAAATGATGTAATTTTAATTAAACTTTTTGGGATGGCATCAACCTTATAGTAGGAGAAACCACCTCCCCCCCCCCTCGTCCCTGCAAATGCGACATTTAGTATCAGTAGTTTGAGAAGTTGTTTTCAGGGTGTAAACTTATAAAGATATTTTGTTTGCCTTTATTGCCCTCTAATTTTCACCATTTAAACTTGGGACCCAATAGACTGCATACTACTACTATAAATCCGATATAAAAATCCCATATGAAACATCCATGGAAAGTGGGTCCTCAATAATACAATCATTTAATTTACTAAAATTGACATGCTGCTGATTTAGAATCCTAACAGCCGGGAAAGGTGTTGAACTTAACTGCTTAACTAACAATATATAGTAGGTCTACAGAAGTTTAAGAAATGTAATGATGGATAACACGATAAGATGTTGACATGTTGCGTCGGTGATTCCGACTTCAAAGAGTTAAGAGCAGGAAAACCTGTTCTGAATATCTTAGACAACTTATTCTTCTGGTGCCCATGATTACAAGCCCTAAAGTCTGAAGAAGAGATTCATGAAAATGGAAATGATACAAAACATTTGTGTTTAGAGAACTGAGATTTATGCAATTTTTTTATAATTTTCACTTATGATTGTTGAATATACTTATACCAAAAATATTCAAAAGTATCATTGTCATCCATCATTATGTTACAAAATTAAATTAAAATGATATAAAACTTATATTTCTATTATTATATAATTATATATGCTAATAATAACTATGTTGTTGTTGTTGTTGTTGTTGTTGTTGTTATATTTCCTTGCTCTCTTTGTTTCCTTATGAAGATTAATTTTTTAAAATTATGTTGTTACTTTTGCTTTAAAGTTCACTTGAATCGTTAATTCTTATAATGTGCTTTCTTGATACCGTGTAAGTGAATATTAAATTGTTTTGAGAACTTTTTAACAAGTCATGTCATAGTACGAGCTATACTTAAGCTTCTAAGAGTATTCACAGTCTTAGATTGAGAGTACCTTCTCTCAATTAATATTGGGTAGGTGCAGTGAATATTCTTTTTAATGGAACTCAGGGAATTGAAGTTCTTCTTCATTATATGGAGAGAGAGAGTATCAATGTAGATGTGTTGTGTGGAAATCCAACCAACTCAAGTAATGCCTATGTTATAAGGAATTTCTCGTTATAAAGAAGTTCATTACAGAGAATTTGCACTGTATATTATACTATGTAACTGTGTTGCATGATCTTTAACATTTAATGTTTCTTCTTGCAGACCTTTGACAATAGGAAATATTCCAGAAATACAAGTACTACCAAATTATTATTTCAGTGAGTTCAGTAGATAGTTCTATAAGTTATCAGTTAAATAAGTTAGATATTAAAGCGTGTTGATATTATCACATACAGAATGAAGAAAGTATCAAAGACAATAAGTATTCTGTAATTTCAAGCATTCATTAATGTGAGGATGCTGCAGATAATCAGATATAAGAAATTTTGTCTCCTTCACTGAATGCAGACACCAAAAGAAGGAATAGTGTTTAAAATTTAGAAAGAGCAAGCATTATATACTTAGATCAAAAAATAGAAAGAGTATATTCTGTATTAACAGGCAAGAACCTTAGTAAAAATGGCCTACCCAAATACTCTGAATTTTCTTCAGTCACTTTCTGATTGTCCTCCTTCACACTGTCATCCAAAAGCCCTAGGATATAAAATTGAGTTTGAAGAGAAGAAAGATGATTTGGTCAATTATCTATTTAAAATGTACAATGAGAGAGTGTTTGAAAATATGCTCTCAGGGCACGTTGAAATAGACTGGAATACAAAAATGAAAACCAGTCCAGGATATTGCTTCAACAATTGGATACGTGACAAAGAAGGGAGAATCAGAACATCTAGCATAGAGCTTTCAACAAAATTATGCAGTGCACCAGATAAAATTCGTGACATTCTTATTCATGAACTTTGCCATGCTGCTACATGGATTGTGAGTGGTATTAGGGAAGGTCATGGGGAAGAATGGCTAGCATGGAGAATGAAAGCTATGAGGAGATTGAGGGGTCTCCCAGAAATAAATCTATGTGATCTGAACAAAGTGAAGAGGAGGTATACCTATAAATGCAGGAATTGTGGCTTCACACTAGGTCGTACTAAGACCTACCAACATACTGGTTGTAATCGCTGCTGGAGAGGTTTAGATGTTAACATCAGTTCAATTGGGAATCCTTATTTAGACACAGACTCAGATTCAGATTCAGACTTTGAATAAACTTCTTGTATATCCTTGAGGATTTACAGTGGCAAGTGCATTTAGAGCACAAGCTTGTTTATGTGAATGAAATTAAGAATTTGAAAGTGCCAAAAATACAAACCTATCGAGAAATATTTTAATGGAATGAAGTAAGTTTTGCAAGTTCATAGATTTATATTTATACAATATGCATTTTTCTTTACAAATTGTCCTCTTCAGCTGGTAAAATTAAAAGTAAATAATTCTGTTCTTTTTAATCTGAATTATACTTTCAAGTATGGTACCTATAAATTTTCTCTCTCAAATTAGAATTAAAATAAGATGAATTTTCACTGCACAATAGGGAAAGACTACTAAAAGCAACAATTAGTGAAGAATGATACAAAATATGAATCAATTTTACTAATGAATATCCCTTGATTTTTGTTAGAATATAATTGTGTTAAATTAAGAATGTTGAAAAGTAAGATTTGAAGGCTTAGATAATCAGTAACGGTTAATTCAGTGTAAATAACCTGATGATAGGTGTAATACAAGATAATAATAACAATATTACAAGTTTCATCAGTTAAAGAAACAAAACAATTAAGTGAGCATGAAATATGAATTGTTCAGGCACTTCATAATTGAAATATTAAGTAAACAATTCTAATTCAATTCTTGACGTTTGTTGACATATAATGTATGTATTAAATAGTGCTTGGTTTCCTCTTAAACATCATTTTATAGAAAAAACATAGGCATATTTAAAATATTATGTGTCAACAATATTTTTCAAGAGCATAATGGGTTGAATAGGTACATATATCATATTACAGTATAACTCCATTTATAAGTTTTACACTCATTCATTCTTCACATTTATGCGATGTCTTTAGAAAATCCCACCTAAATTTTTATACTACCAGAGGAGGATTTATGCACAGGCAACATAGGTAGCTGCATAAGGTGGCAAAATTTGAATTAAAATCAAAAAACCAACAACTTACCATTACTATCATTATGTTATGATGATTTGCTCAACAATTTTGCACAGCAGAAAAGCAAAGCGAAAGCTTTTTTAATACTGTATCTAATGTCAGATAAAATTTTATTATATTTTCATAATCTTATTGTATCAGTAATGGATGTAAACCCATTGATTGGTGTTCTATAAATAATACAAAACTATTCAAACATTTTAGAAAATAAAATAATTATATTTAATAAAGTGAATATATGACTTGTAACATGTTTGTTGAGCAGTGTAAAATACTAATAAATAACTGTTCAAACTGCAGGGGCAGGGGAAAAGGCAGCAAATCAGGTTTAACCTATTGTGGCAAGCAGGTTAAATTTGTCCCTGTATACATCCCATGTTAAATTATTTTAGATATGAGTTTTACTTTTATTTGTTTCCATGATTGTATGTCCATAATAAAATTCCGACTAAATACCAATGTAGATGATCAGTAAGTGAAAAAGATTATGTCATCCTAGAGGAGCCCAAGGAATCTGAGTTTGGTTCAGTGTTCAGGTTGTTTAGGTTTGTTGGTAGCTAAGACTTGTCAGTCTTCCATTGGAACTTGATGGGAACTGAGAAAACTGAACAAAAACACAGGTGCAAGAACAATGACGCTAGTGCTTATTAGTTCCCTATGGCATTGCAAAATGTTCATGTCTCCCAGTTGGCTTTGCATAATGTTTGTGTGTGGCCTGATTCGGCTTTGTGAAATGTGTGTCAACATTTCATAGAAACATCTTGCATTTTTGTACAAAATAAGAGGGAATCAAGTAATGTGGGTGATTGCCTTCAGTGGGGCAGTTGTCACATTTTGAGGGAGAAATTTGTACTTTAGGTTGAGAGACCAATGTCATGGTCCAATGGCAAATGGTCCACTGTTTCTTTTCAAAAGTGAGAACTTTCTTTCTGTAAAATGTTAAGTTGAGAATAGTTTATGCATATTATTTTCTAACACAACAGTATTGTCAAAATAGTGAGTTTTTATTTTGCATCTAGACTTTCGCTTTCAGTAGTGCATTTTCTCACTTAGGGCCTATACATTTTTTCCCTTCACTCCCTTGAAAAACATATGAAGTTTTACTATATTCATAATCTTCATTGTATCTTGTTTTAATCAGACCTAATTAATAAACCATAATGTCATTAAATATAAAGTGTTGTATTCAAATGATCTATTTACTACTTCACTTGAAATTTTTAATCATATAAGTTACTTGTTCTTGTAGATCACCAGAAAAAATTATTCATACTCTATTACATTCATCCTGCAGCACGCAAGAAAAATACTTCCTATAGGAGGTGCCAATTGATGTCAAATCTTTGTTATGAAATTTTAGATCTAAAGTATGATGCTGATGGAGTAAAGTCATACTTTTTTTTTTTTTTATCAAATTGAATCAAAGTTCAATTTGGATATATTGAATGTTTCACCAAAAGTGTGTATCTACTCCCAAATTCCTAATGTTCACGCCACTAATTTTTTTTAAAATATTCATTTTGTTATAATATTAAATAACTACAAAAAAAGGCAATCAATGGTCATCTTTTTAATCTCATCTTTAAAATCTGAAATTTTCTGTGACCAGATAAAACCAAAAATAATAAAGTGACAATGCCCAGGTGAGAAGTTTTAAATGTTATTGAAATCATTAAAATTACCTAAATATTCACCATTTCATCATACCCAAGAATCCATAGGTTTCATTTATACAGAGGCACACTACATAAAACATGTTTAATATCATAATGTAGATATGATCAATACATGTGTTGCCAATACAAAGGATATTTAAGACATTTTATACCCCTCTTTCAGCATCATACCAATTGAAAGTTGATCTACACAAGAGGGAGTTAACTTCGACAATTTAATTTCTTGTGTTTTATTGTCTTTTACTGAGCTCAATATTTAATTGATTATCAAAAAGTAAGGTTTAATACCTATTTTAGATGTATTTTTTCTATATTTGTAATAGTACTAAAATATTTTTGATGTGGAATGCTTCTGTTTATTCCTTCTTCAATAATTAAACTAGAAAGAAATTTGATGTCATTTCCAAAACTCCAAAAGAACTCTCTTTATAAGAAATTAAATATAGTCATAAAAGTTTTGCACATAATCAGATGATATGAAAACATTACTTTGTTAAGGTTTCAAATGCTGTTTAGAGTGTGGTGAATGAAATATACAGAACTGGAAAATAACATTAATCATTTATTTGTTTATTTGAGACTACTGCAGTATAGTATTTGCATAAATAAAAAAAAATTGGAGAGGGATATTACAAATATAATAATTTACTTGTAAGTGCATTCATTGTCTGTGTGAAAAATTTCTTGGTCTGAACTCCCAGGCTTTCAACACATAACGCAAATAACTTTGAATGTACAGCGACGACCCTAGGCATTTTGTCATCAAATTTCTAAAAATTGTGCATAGTCTGTTGCATCTGTATCTTCCTTGAACTGATTAGACATTCCATGGAAGTAACAAATTGCATCAGCTAGCTTCTGAAGTTCTCCTCACTCAAGCTATATTGGACTCAGCACTTTAGCTCAGAACATTCCAGTGAATAGAACATATTTACACAGCCTACAAAGAACAAACCTTCCTGTGGTATTTTCCAATAAAGAGAGGGAAGTTTTTGTCACTTAAAACAATTAATTGTTTAAGTGAAGTTGTATTGTCAGACAGTTTTTAGAGATGAACCAGTAACAATTGTTAAGTGGAACTAAATTGTTTTCCTAGATTTAATAACAACAACAAACTGTTTTCTATTAGCGTTATTGAATCTAGTTTGCACACTGCTATGGAGTGACGTAAGAATTGTTACAGTACATTGTACTTCATTTACTCATAGAATGAAAAAAATATTATGATCAATATGATTTAAATTTTCCTTATAGTACACCTCCTCTTATTATACAACAAACATTTAAATTACTTTCAACCTTTTTGCATTATTAATATATGCTAATTAATATTAATAAATTAAAATTAATATTGATAAATTAATAAGTTAATACAATAATTTGGAATGCAATAGCTCATTGTGTTTATAGATTTCAAATTCTGTTTGTTACAATATGATGTGTATATTGGTGTCAAATGTAGTGCAATGATCACTTATTAATGTCAATTGATATTTTGAAGAAGGATATAATATGATTGTTACCAATTAGAATGAGGGAAAACATATCTGTGATGTTATGTATGTGCTTATTATAAATATGTACTTCATTGATATTATAGAATTATCTTGTTAGTATAATGCACAAACATCATGATAATGTAATGTTGGACAATGAATATGCTGAGTATAAAGAGATGAGCAGACAATGATTCACATATCTGTACTGGTAAATACATGTACTTTTGAATGTCAAATTTATCCATCATGTGTAATAAATTATCATATGCAAAGCAACATAGGTATTGTTGGTTATCAATGTTCACTATCAGGAATATAATGAATGTAAAATTGAAATTAACTGCATTTGTTTACACAAAAATTAATATGATAACAGTCTTACTTTAATTGGCATTAAATTATTGATGGAAGAGATGATATTCATTTCCTGTACTGAGTGAACAATGCAGTTGGTTTGTTGATGTTAATTGATATTCTATGGGATATATATTTGGTATTAAATGGTTCTTTTTGTGTTTTAAAATAATGTTATTTGTAACTTTCTCAATATTGTATTGGTGTGCAAAAATTAGCAATTGTATATAACTTGATTGATATTATCTATGTTCAGATGTATGGACAACGTTGATCCAAATAAAATAATTTATGTGGTTATAAAAAGCAAATTGCGGAGTAATGCATTACAAATGATATTGTTACAATATGTACAGTTGAACAATGAATCAACATGAATTAATTTACAAGATTTATAATTGTGACAATAGAAAACTGGTGCTCAGTTGGTAGTTAATTTGCTACAGTGTTTCAGAAAATGATGAAGGCACATGTATTTGGACTTGATGAAAGATAGTTTATATTCTTGATTACTTTTTTCCATTAAATTCAAACCATTTATACTTGAAATGGAGCTCTCTTTATCTTAGCTAATAAGGATGTGTAGTAATTTGGACAACAGGGTCTGAAATTAATTGGAAATATCAAGAATTTTCATTACCTTCAGTCATCCCTTTCAGGTCCCAAGCTCACTAAACATTATGTTAATAATTCATTCTGAAAAGGAAGTGAATAGAGCTGTTTGTTAGATATGTTAGTCAATTACACACTATATAAGTTATAAAATGTTCTTTTTGTGACTTTTAATACGATTATCTGCCATTTTCAATACTGTCAAGAAAGGAAGAATTAAATACTTTCAGAGATTTTTGACTCTTATCTCTCACCGTAACGAATGGATCAATATCAGCTCACTTCCACGAAAACATGGCGAATGACACCAGCAGAATGGCGTCGTATTTATAACTTCCCATTTTAAAGTGCTTCTTTATGCGTGTAAATTGACAAAGTGAAGCTCCGACTTTTGCCCTACTCATTATTTTCTGATTAAATTTTCATTACACTTTATGAGTAGTAGACGGGGAACTGATTTCAATTGAGATATCCGATTTCAAAAAGTCTACCTGTCCAACACCTACTTCCCAACAAATTTTATTCCAAAATACCTTTTTGCTGAACACTTTTAACTTGACATTTTGACGCTTTGCTATGCGCATTGGAGGTGGGTAACAAGGCTCCACTCTTCATGTTTAACATACAACACCCTAGCATCTGTCCAACGCATTCTATGCCGAAATATTTTTTTAAATGAATTAAAAAGCGCCATTGTCATTCGAAATACAGAACAGAATGTCCTTTGTTCCCGCCACTCATTCTTCGAAGTCGATTTGTTATGATAAGGGAAACGACCTGAGATTTTTTAATGCGCAAAAAAGATGGTGTTGATGTAATTATAAAAATAATTAATTCAAGTACTGAAACACAATGCAAGAAAATTTGAAACTTTCATGATGCATAACAGAGATTTTAATGTTGGATGTAGAATTTCCTTTTAGAAAAGCAAAATGAAGTCTTTCCTCTGAGGACTTCAACAAACTTTGCATCTACTTGAATTAATGAATTTTATGTAAACCGTTAGTATGAGATTAAAGACTTATAAAATCTTTTGAAATAATGATATTAATGTAGTACTTCATTGTGTTTGTGTAATTTTCTGCTTATATTGCACCCATGTAACAAGACATAAAGAGAGATCTTTCAGTTTTCTGTTGATGTAGTTTTTGCCAATGGAAAGAGTGTAATTTATAATTTTTTATTGGAGATAATACAACATTTCCCAATTGCTTCTATATTTGTAGATGTGCCTTGTTGTATCTTAGCATTTATATAGTTATAAATGGGTGATAATGATTGTTTTATGGCATTTTACCAAAGAATATCTGCTCAACATCAGTGAACATGACATTATGTGGAATTTGTTAGCCACCTATGTAATATATATATGCTTTAAGTTGGATATGAAGACTATAAGATTTTAAAATTTCAGCTACAATTAAAATTGATGCCAGTTGGTATTGACATTTAATTGATTTTTCATTTTCATTTATGATGAATTCACTCACAAGAGACAAAAATATTGGATTTGAAGGAGTTTCATTTACAAAATAATTTATTCTTCAAAATTTGCTTTTAGGAAATGCTGAAACACTTTTTTGCTACAAAAGGAAAAGTTTAAAAAAACTGAAAATACTAAAGAGGAATTGTTTAAATTGTGAAGGTGCGAGATGAATTAACTCAAAATCTTTTCAAAATCTGAGATAATTTTCTAGACATGATTCCCAGTAAAGAATGGCTTAAATCAAACATTTTCGACAATCCTTTTCATAACGTTTGACCATGTGAAATCGTGGGATTTGTGAAAGTTTGATCACAAATGATGCACACATTACCATATTTTTCAAAATCATTAACAAAATAGGAAAATGAACGTATTGAAATTTTGGGAGTCAGAGTGAAAAATGCAGACCATTGAGGATTAGAATTTGACATACTACTAGCTCTTCTAGTAATTTTTAATTTATTTTAACAATGTAAGTTAATATTCCATAAAAATTTTGTCTTTATTTGGATAATTACTCAAAATTTTGCATATCATAAAGTATAACAGAAATCAAAATTATTAATAATTTTTATGGAATTTATAATAATAGAAGGAAAAACATAGAAATTCACAGAATCAAAGTTCTTTCACATCGAAGGTGAAAAGTCAGGTATGTTACGACACAATTGTGAAAGTTGTGGGGGTTGCATTGAGCATTGACCAATTGCGTTTTGACTTGTAACCACAGACAGCCCGTCCCTAATGTTTGTAGCCTAAAGAAAGTAGTATGAAAAATAACAATACAAAAATGTGAAAAGTGATGTTACTTACCATTATTTGAAACAATTTTAATTATGTGATACTCCTTTTTCTCAATGTTAAACTTTTCTTCTTGTAAAACATGATACTTCTTGTAAAACATGATACTGGAAAAGGTGTGTCTATGATTCTCAGTAATGTTATTTAATATTGTGATTGTGTGATTTTGGGCAAAAAATCAAATGAGGAAATTGGCCATGATATTATCAGAATAACCTGTGTTCTGATGATACAATAGGTAATGGTTATTCATTATTGCGATAGCCAAAATCCAACTGTGGAAATTGTGCCATAATATTAACATTATAAGTTGTGATGTTACAATGGGCAAACAAATATTTGTAATGCTAGTTGAAAAAGGGTACTTATAATGTTGCAGTTTGTAATTGTAGGCATGTGGTGGCAAATAAATGAAAATCTTATCATTTGGTTATCTTGTTAATTTGGTTTACAGCTCCACTGCAAAAGGAGTTTCAACAAAATAATTATTTTTGTTAACAAAAACATGTAGGCCGTACATTGAGAAACAGGATTTGCTTTTTGTCTTCAACATCTTAAATAGTACATACAATTGTAAATTAAGATTTATGCTTTTAAATCATAGACGATTTATTTTACTAATAATGTTTGAAAAAGTATTTTCATGATTGACTTAGTTGACTGAAAACAAAAAAATAAAATAAAATAAAATAAAATATTGTTTAGTACTCAAAAATTCAATTTTATAAATTTTGATATCCACAATAAATTATATATTTTTGATCTGAATTATTTTTTTATAATTTAAAATGAATACACATTATCTGGTCATTTGATCAATTTTACTTTTATAGGTACTATTTATATAAATGTAATATACCTCATTAATTGTACATATGAAAATATTTTATTGTTTTATCTTGATACGAAGAGGACTTCCTGTAGCAGAGGCCTAACCTCACATTGCAATTAGATGTTGAGTTGATGAAATAAATAAAATTATAAGATTGTAGTGAAATACATTATGGCAGACAACTGAAATTTAATTAATGGAGATGAATTCTCATTAAATGAAATGCATGTTATGGTATGCCATAAATGTAGGTATTATGCATGTTATGTTCAAATCTCAAGTGGAAAAATCTGTATTATGATTTGTCAGTATGTACATGTGTCTGTCTGATCCAAATAAATATATTTCCAATGTTTTATTGCCCAGATGATTGTTGCTTTCACAGTTTTGGAATATAAATTTTAAAATCAACAGTACTAATGAATATTCCTGTTAATCAGTCACCAATAATGATGATAACACTATTGTGTAGATTTTAAACAATTTTTGCATTATTTTTCATAAGCAATTTTTGGATGTGCACCAAAACATAAAACACCAGAAGCATTAGAAATGTGGATTTGAAGAAAGGTAACAAAAACTAGATGGCAGTTAGCAAACAACAATACAGGTTTTGAAAAAGCTCAGATCATTCCTCCTGTGCAAAATCTAAAAGAAAATTGAAGCCCTCACACCACAAAGAACTCATTTTCCCCTTGAAAATATACATGAAAAAATTTTAGATCAGTAAGTAGTAGTCCAACCAAGCAAAACCTTTTCCAATGGACTTTGGATCAAAATAAGGGAAAAAATAATGGGCATACATGAGAGATTTTTCGGCTTAGGAATACCCTTTAAACCAAATAGATAAATGTTTATAAAAATACAATTTAAAACTGCTACTTTGCTTCAGAGGAATCTAGAATCATAAAATGAAGACAGAAACTGAGGAAACCCAATGTAGGCTACATTGTAGACACATTTTTTCTTCCTTTGCAAATAAAATTGCATAAATTTCAGACAGATTATGCAAAAACTACCTCTTAAAAAATTACCTTTTTTCAAGAGCTAATTTTTTTAATCAGACTTTGTCTAAGGCAAAACTCTTATCATCAGTTTTGTACTTTGAACTTTTGCAATTTCCGAAGAATCAAGGATTTCAATGAAAATAAGAGCTGTACCGTTGTCTTAAGCATACTTCTGAGGACAAAGTTAAGCTTGTGGAATTACAAAAGCACATACTTTCTCGCATTGCTCTGCAGCAAACATGTTTTCGAAATAATGTGTATAACTAAACTGAGTTTAACAGTGCAATGTTTTTTTTTCTATCAGGTTTTGGAGTAAATTAAGAATTTGTTTTTCATAAAAGTCTCATTTATATACCATTGTATAGCATGGGAAGTATCTAATGTTAAAGTGTGATTTTATGAGCTTTATGATTTACACCTGTTTGTACGTGCCCTAGACAAAGACAGCGAGTGTCTCAGTACATACATAGTGTCTGTCCCAAAATGATTCAACACAAGCTAAAAGCAGGTGATTTTACTTGACCTCAGATCAGGAAATTAATTTGTCATCCAAATTTCAAGAATACAAAAAGCCAACAGTCAAATAAGTTTGACATGGCTACAAAGATCTAAAAACCTTCCTAGGAAACAGCAGTCCAGATTACAAAATCATTGAAAACCACCATGTTGGGAAATTTTTGAAAACTAGGCTGCAACACGAGTTAAAAGATACACTTCCTACATGCTCACATTGACTATTTTCCAGATTGTCTTGGATTTTACATTGAGGAACATGGTGAACATTTTCATCCAGATTTGAAAGACTTGAAAGAAGATGCCATAGTGGTTGGACTGTTAACGTGATGGCAGGCTACTGTTGGTCCCAGAAAAGGGGAAGTACTTCTCCTGCTTGTGGAAGATATGCAAAAAGAAGATACTTTCTGTCTGTAAAATAATATCAATTGTTGGTAGTTCTTGTGAAATGTACATACATTATGTTTACAATTACCTGATTGGATAAATCTAATATACACCACTTTCTTAAGCACGGCAATGATTTTGTAGAAGGGTGTAAATATACACATTGGTCATATACTTATTCATGGGTAAATATCACTAATTTATTTTTATTGTTTATGAGAACTGGACGTGATAGAGGAAAACTGATTACATATTAGGAATCATTCTCCCAAAATTCGGGGTTCTAAATTGAAAACTAAAAAGAAGTTTCCAAATGTAGAGTAGTGTTATTTCTAACTGCTGGGCTATATTATTCTAATATATAAACCTGCAAAAGTATTTCTAACCAGCAAAAATTTTTTCCTGGTCCCAACCTCCAAGACCCGATCCCAGATCCTCAAAGTTCATTCGCCGTCACTCATACCACTACGCCAAAGAAGCGAAAAGTGGATAGAACGAGATACGTGTTATGCCTTTTTTATTGTATTAATCAAAAGGATTAATTAAAGGGTTAATCAAAGGATGAGAGGTTTTTCTATGTTCTAGATTGAGTTTGAATGGATTTCACCGTCTAGTTTGGGCGTAATGAGACAGAAATTTGTCGTTATAACATGGGCTCTTATGGCGACATAACAGATCCGACCTGAAATTTTAAAATTGTGAGAAAACTAACTGTTAAAAATGTTTTTGAAAACTGCTCTTTAGGTAGCTAGCATCTTGAAGAATCAATATGAGCAATTTGAAGGATATTTAACGTTTCAAATAGGAGAATTTTGCAAAATTACAAAGCTAAATCAGTCCAAAGGGAGACGTTTGCATGCTTCCTGAAGGGTCGGGATAGTAACGTGCAGCTCAGCAACACTGCGTGCATAGCGCACTTTATTCGAATTGAGTGACAAGTTTCCAGCAAGAGATCTTGCATTCCTCTGGGTCATCTGGACGCAATTAAAAGATCTTCAATCCTGGAAAATATTGCCTTTATATTAACTAGATATTTATAAAAGCTGAAATATGATGGATATAATGATTTGTGTAATCTGAATGAAAAACTCAATTCAATTAATATTCCAAATAAATCACTTTGATTCCAATCTCTATGAGCAAATGGGTGATCTTGAGAGTTTATAGATTTTGTTATATCTTCAGTGCATCATTATTATTTTGTATTGTGTCATATGTAAGCTTTACGATTTAAGCTCCTGAACAATGATTACCTATTTATTTGATTATTCGAATGATTAATTATTAAAAAATTATTTATATCTCTTTTATTATGTGAGATACACAGTAGATGCCATTGCCTTCTACACCACGCTTGCAAGTTACCTTTAGCAACCTTTAGTGTAGTTCAGCTCCTCAATTAACTTTTGAATGGTATCAAATGTGTTCAAATGATAAAATATTTTTATTTTGGTGTTATTATCAACCATTCAAGGTATAAGTAAATACAGAGCTGGATTTCCCTACTAACAAAATAAGAAGGCCCATTACTGCGCCCGGAATTTTTAAAATAAATATTATTAAAAACTTCATAAATTTTGTTTATTCCAGTATAATCATTAATCAAATAGTTGACTGAACTACAATGTTTGAATTTAAAAATAAATTGAATGGAACAATAAGAAACTAAACGTGCATTTGTAAATGAGAAATTAAAAATGTAATTGCCACTTTGTAAGCAATTTGTTAATTTACATCAGATTTGAACAAGGATTTATTCTATCATAATTAGTGATTTTTTGTCCTTTAAATATTTTTTCTGATGGTGTGTACAATACAATTTTGTGCTTGGAGGCCCACAGAGTCTACACCCAGACGTGGGCAAATGAAATTGAAATTGTAAGAGGAATGATAAATTCAGCCGTTGGCAATATTAGTATTTTAATAGAAACCTGTTTTCTCTACAGCACTATGTTTTGTTTAATTGTTTGCATTCCCTGAACAGTGGTAATGCGCTTTGAATGGGTCTCATGTCTTATTTCCAAAACATTCTTTCAATTTGAGTGCAACATCAAGACAAACGATTTACAAAAGAACTTACCACTTGGAAATTTCTTTTGAAGATTTTATCTTCAACAGTGTAATAATTTTATTATTGAGGGTATTTTGTTTATATAAGTCTCACAATACCCACTTATAATCGTAAATAAATATTTTTGACTGTCTCTTTGTAGTTTCTAAAATCACAAACCTACAATATTGAAGATTAAAATTATATTCCTCAATCAAATATGCTCTTTCCTGAGTTTGAATCTCAGCGGAGAGAAAAATTCTTGTGGGAAACAATTTTTGCAGGTTCATGTAGTAGAATATTGCGTAGTCATTACAAATACTATAAGAAAGTATGTGCTGTTGTGATCCCGCACTTTTTATAATACTCAAATACAACTTTTAAAAATTTCCCCTTTTAAAATTGCCTATATTTCACGCAAAAATAACTCATATTTTTGAAATAATGTACATGAAGTTACTTAAAGATGTTTCCACGGAAAAATTCTTATTCTCTAATAGATCTTTGAAGAAGGGGTTCCAATGGCACATCATTTCTCGCGTTGTTTCTATCTTTACAATTTTCCAAAATTCAGAGTTCAATGAAAATGAGACCTGAGCTATTCTTTAAAGCTTCCCTAGCTCTATCCATGAGGGAAAATGAGCAATTTTTGAGAAATTTTTAAGGAGTAAATTGCATTCACTTCAAGCAGAAATTACTCAAGAACTACCCTATTAAAAGAAATGCATTTAACCCTTTTTTAAAGATTAATTTTTTAGAACAGAATTTATGTACGAAAATATCTCTATAATCAATATTGTACTTTTGCAGTGTTAATTTTTGAAAATACAGAGTTCGTCAAAAATCAGACCAGCACCATGTTTTACCGTTCTTTGCTACATACGAGGAAGAAATTCCAAAGATTTAAATTCTCTAAATTTCACTCAAAATTATGCGACAACTACATTTTCGAAAAATTGTACATGACCGAATTTCCACATGTCTTTGAACCACAGATTTAAATCAGAAAAAATCTCTATCTTCAATATTGTAGTTGTAGGAAGACGCCGATAAAATTGAACTTTAGCGGTTTTTGAAAACTCACTTATTTGAACGAAAATGTAACCTGTTTCATTCTTTTAAGGTTCTTTACGCTATCTGAGGACAAAGTCCAAGAGCCGCTTTTGAAAATGTTGAGGCTTCATGTTAAGTACCCCAAACAAATTCAGATATCCGGTTGTAACTCGTGGGCTTCGAGTTCGCTGAGATCGATCGGGGAATATCAATTTTGGAGACTAACTTCAGAACGGTTTAGGCGGTAACGTTGACCACATACAGATGGTCATCTTTGTCATCAATCGTTTTTTCGGAATCAAGAATCCACAAAACATCAATTATGACTACCTATATTAGAGGAAGTAATTGTCAGGTAGGAGCCAGATTTATCAACTTTTTCGTTAGGCCCGCAGGGCCGGCGCTAGGTTATTTTGCCCCGAAGGGAAAATGAGATGTTTGCGCCCCTCCGGCCCACATAATGAAATAATGTTTCAGAGAAATGATGTACACACATACTCGTCTTTGTTCAGCACATCAACATAAATACAAAGATGATAAATTAAAATGAATTCGATTATTAAAACAATAATAAATCGCTGTTGAATTATCGTGCTACGTGCCAAAATGAGCACTTTTCAGAAAGCCAAAAAATTCATTTATTACACATTATGAATACATGGACAAAAAAGTGTCATTTCATTAACAAACTATATATAATGTGTGTATTATAATATCCTATGTTATTCACCGAAGGTCGTATAACGGAAACAAAAAAGGAAAAAGCGGCCCGGCATAAGAGCCATTCCACGTTAAATAGCACACGACTTTTTTTTTAAATGTACGAAATTTGTTTGCTTAAATCTGGACATGAAAAAAAGAAACACATGTTTTTTTTTATTTGCCTGAAAATTGATTATTTGTGTAGTTATACCTATATTAAATTTTGGAATTTACGCGTACTTGACAAAATATGATCAAATTGTTGCTCCGAATATATTCAGTATAAAAATTCCTAGTTTGTTTCATTCAATACTTTGAAATGTATGTTCAATTCAGTGTATTCAATTCAGTCAAACCTTAAATGGAACGTCCATTTAAATGAATTGAACACAAAATTAAGTTCATTATGCTACGCGTTCAGAATTCTTGCAAATTCAGTCAGCCTTCATACTGCTCGTTGTGTATACTTCGCGAATGTTCATTCCCGCCTGAGATATGGCATAATATTCTTGGGAAATACATCTTATAGCTCCCAGACTTTTAGATTACAAAAACGAATTGTACGAATAATAACCAAATCCCACCCACGTGATTCTTGTAAGCCTCTCTTCATTAATCTAGGAATTCTACCATTGCCGTGTCTTTTTATTTACGAATCAGTGGTTTTTGTAAAAAATGACTTGCTTAAGGGCGGGAATATATTTTCAGAAAATGCCGAAGTCTATTACTATAACACTCGACGTAGAAATCATATTCATCAGGTGACAGTATCAACAGCTCATTACAAAAAATTCACATACAATACATGTACATTATTTTACAACACTTTCCCAGATGACATTAAACGATTAAATTCAATAGAAAAGTTTAAATCACAAGTGAAATCGTTTCTGCTGCATAACTGCTTCTATACAATTAGAGACTATACTGAGCATCACAAGAAAAGTAACATAATTTTTAACAATGATACATAATGCATTATTTACCATTTGGACTGTATAAATGAGTATAAACAACCTGTAACAACTATTGTAACACAGCTTCCGGGTCAATGACCCCATCTCGATCAGGTTTTTCGTCCAGTTTCCCTGATCCATTGAGCAAATGCTGAGATGGCCCTTGTTTTGCTTCTGGATATAAATGTAACTTCATTTTCTGTGCACGTCTTCTAGAATTCAGTGGGAAATACAATTATTCAAATTATCGTTTCCATGTTGTCGCGGCAGGAAGTAATAAGAGCCAAAATTTATTGCTTATTTATCCTTGAAAATAGATTTTATTATATGGGAGTTTTTTTTGTTTGTTTTTTTCTCCCTTTCAAAATTCAAAATTTATTGCTTATTTATCCTTGAAAATAGATTTTATTACATGGGAGTTTTTTTTGTTTTTTTTCTCCCTTTCAAAATTCAAAATTTAAGTAGTATATGACTTAGTGTAGGGATCACAGAATTTTGAAAATGTGCACACAATCCACTTTTCCCCATAGCACGTCATACGCAGTTTTTAACCGTTTTTTTTTACGTAAAATAAATAAATAAATATGTTACCGAGGAATAAATTCCTCTGTAAATAACTTTTACAAAAAATAAATATTTCATTTAAAAAATAAAATTTCTATACATACTCGTCGAGATAAACATTTGAAAAAAATATAGCCTTGTTCAATTTTCTAGAAAATACAAGAAAAAAGGTGGCACTGAACACGTACAGAAAATAATAATAAGTATGCGGACGCGCGCTTCCTGCCCTTGCAGTAACGAATTGGGTTCGATAAGTCTTCGACACAAGGCCAGAAGAACAATAAAATAAATTACCGTGTGCCTGATTAGAGTTCCAAGAATTACTAACCCATATGTTCACTTTGTCCCTAGAAGGGATGGGTGACAGCAAAGCGTATTCTACTAATGCTTTTCGTCAGCGAAACGAATTTTCCTGCCGAGCCCCTTTGCATTCTATGGACGGAGTACCCTTCTGACCTTGCTCGTGAAATACAACACACCACTTGTCAAGAGACATGAGTAACATTTTCTGAACATCAGCCGCAATACGCATCTTATAAAGAGAAGACTGCTAGAGTTTGCTCTGTGAATCATGTGTACACTACTATATGAGTGGCGATTACCGTACGAGATACGCCATGATAAATCCTTTTAATCTTTCTGATTACGATTTTAAGAAAAGAAAATCTCCAAGACGGGAACGTCCAGCGAATATGGTAAAAACAGTGGAAATCAAGGAAATGACAATTTAAGCTCTTCAAATAGTTCAAGTGTCTGCGAAATCAATGTAGAGAAGATAAGAGTTTAATTGCAATAGCAGAAACCCCGTCAAAAAAGGAAAATTGCAACAAAAACGATATCTCCGTGACAAAATTTCAGAAAGTATAAAGTGCTATCACATATAATTTTTTTTTTTTTCACATTTAAGATCTTTCGACGTCCACTGAAAAATTAGACAAAGATATTATTAGGAAACTTATAGTTTTTCACTCGATAGATGACAAGAAGTTAAAAATTGAAATTTTGACAATTTTTGAGAGTTGGACATAAAATAAAATTAAACACTTCGCAGCAACCGAACAAATAATAAAAGTTGGCTGCAAAATGGAATTTTGTCCAGATCTGAAAGTAAATTCGGTAAGGCATTAGAACTGTGCATTGTAAAGAAAGATAAGTAATTCTACACTGCAAAAAAGGATACCATAAATCGCAACAAGGTTTCAATAGTTACACAAAACCTAAACGGAGCCTAAACCTATGCTAAACGAAGACCTTGTTGCTTAACTCCCTTTCCTGGTTACGACAGCATCTAAGATAAAAGTCAACCTTGCTGGACCAACCGGCCTGTGATTTCTGAGAGGGTGATGTTCCTTCATAAACGGACCTGTCGGCCTCATCAAGCCTAATCATGTTGCAGAGAAGTAGCTGGCTACAGCAGCCAGGTACCTTGTCAGATTAATTACGTATTGAAAATATACATTTAAAAGCATTCGAAATCTGTTAAATAAATGTGTGTATATAAATCACATTATTTCAATTACATAATAGAAGCATGATACGATAATTATGGCTTTATCAAGCAAAGAAAACATATCTGTCATTCTTGCTCAAAACGGAAACGAAGTTTCAGACAAACTTTAATAATTATATAATTTTTCGTCTGCATTGTTACACATGTAAATATAAATGTCGAAAGGCAGACTAATTAGGTTATATATTTATCAGCTACCAGTCCCAGGTCTTGAGGGGCTCTGTGGAAGTGTGGGTGGGTGGGTGGGGGAGGTGGACAGGAAGGTGCGCGCGCGCCAAAGCTTGCTGCAGCCTGGCCAAAACGCATTATTATCCGTTCATCTTAAGCAATATCCTGATATAAAGAAGTACAAGTGTATGTTTTCTACATAAGAATTAATTTGAGCCATTGTTTGTTAAATTAACCTTGCATCAAAATTCCTGCAACGAAGGAGATCATTGTGGACTGCTTGCGTGTTGCTGGGCGATAAGTACCTCTGATATCAGCGATGCTGATTGACGAGGGTCACGAGCGAGCGTGGGACCCGGCTCGTTGGACCGCAGCGCCGCGCCGTCGATCGGCCTCCGAGGACATACTATTCAGTTCATTTTGGAAGGTCTAAGAGAGTGACTGGCACTTCAGGAAAATTTCTTCGAAGTGGCGAAAAGCGCATCGTTTTGAAAGTTTTCAATTTGTTCTTACATAGGAATGCGTCGTTGATGAAGCAAATCGCTGAACTTACTAAGAGTTTACTGGTAAGTACCGTATTGAAACTTACCGCGCTGCATCAGTGTGAATTATAATCTAAAGGATATTGGTGGATATCTTTTAATAGGCGCCAGACTACAGAGTCTAAATTACCTCTTTGAAGTGAAAATCTTATTTCATTGGGAGTAAACGGGCGAATGAAGTTCAAAAGAAAATGATACCTTTATTTACACCGCCTATTTGAAATCAAGCAAAAATTGTCAAATAAGATTAAAAGAGAATGGTGGAATGGATTGATTGATTTTTTCGTGTTTCCGGGCGCGTCAACTGCTTTGGTCATTAGTCCTCTTAGTGTAGTGCATGCTTTTTCGCGGGAGGTGGCGGTGATCTTCCCCCGCTGGATGGCGAGATCCGGCGCCGACCTACCGTCGGCTAGTGGGGTTTCCCCCTAACCAGGACTCTCCCAATGGGGCACCGCCCCAGCCGGGACAAGCTCTAAGTTCCCGACCGATCTTCCGGAATATGTGGCAGTGTAGTGCATGTTAGTGTAAGTGTGTAAGGGGAGAGGATAGGACAAGGAAAAGGACAGATCGCGCGCGGTCCGTGGCCCGTTTGGTAGGGTACTGCTCCGGCATTCGCCAGGTTTGGTCGGAGAAACCACGGAAAACTACCGATTAGAGCAGCCGGCCGCGAGAATTCTCCTCCACACAGCGACTGAATTCGACCTAGCTGAAAAGCTAGTGTCGAAGATCCTGCCGCCGTAAGAACTCAAACCTAGGACCTCCCGGTCAGAGGCGCTGCAGTGACATCAGTTGATGCACTGAGCTACCGCTCCCAGTTGGTGGAATGGAATTGTAACTTTTAGGTACGTATATATTTCTATCATAAGTTGTAATAATAGGAAGGCATATATTAGTTTATATGCATTTCTATTGGACATAACGTACAAAACTTGGCCATTAATCCAGCTTAAAGTTATTTTAATGTAAATTGTAATATTCCTCTAAAAGCTTTGTCAAACAAGATAAACAATTATTTCGTTTTACATCATCGGTTTAAATCCTTTCAATTCAAATTCTTATGTTGTAAAGTGGATACAGAGGGATTGGCTTCCAAATTCATTATTTTGCATTCATTTGTGCTTTTTTTAACAGCCAAAAAAGTACCTATTAAAAAAGTTTGTTACTTGATTAGTTTTTAATACTCAATTAAGCATTGCAAATTCGTATTAAAATGCAAAAAAATAATGTTTACTATGTTGCCAATTCATTGAAGTAATTTTAATATAGTCTTGAAGTGTCATTAATGGCAATTAGAAATTGTAGAATTAATTGTTCTGTAGTATTCCCAAATGTTATAAGTGTACAGAATTTTGATTACAATATTTAAATTGAGACTAAAGACTATCATGTTCTGTAAATAATTGAACAAAATAATTATGCATTCCTCAAAACAAAGATAAACTGCTGTAAAACACTTTCTATTTTTTATTTTCAATAATTATCACTTTAATTATATTTGATATTGTTAATTCTAAATGTCTGTTGCATTCTATGACAAGATCATGAACATGTATTTGAAGGTGATGCCAATATATAGTTTGCTAATTTTGCAAGCATCATGGACTTATGTGATTTCATTCATATTTAACATTCACAAAATATGTATACATTAATGTTTCAATTTTTTTAGTGTATCATTTTTGACCAGGCAAGTTATTTTAAAATTCTCATTAGGTAATATCACTTGTGTTTTAATTTGTTATAGTTTCAATGTGTACTATGTAGTAGTGCTCCCAGAATCACTACAAATGAGTACGAGTAACATAAAAAATTCACATGTACAATAGAAAAGTGTCGTTAACTTCAAAATGCAATTTTTGAGGACACTGTTTTACAACTAGATTTCCGAATGAAGTTCATGGAGGATGACAATCTGCAATTTTCTTTTGAAAGATTATTAATTTTTACTTTGGTTTCCAAGGAAAAAAGGTTTCAAGTTTTTCATAATTTAGGGTTCTCCACAGTTTGCTGTTTGTGGCATATAGTATAACACGGCATGCTCAAACATGCAATGATTTCGCCTAATATTCATCTTCAAAATTACCAGAGAAAAATATCTTTGATTGTGTTAATGATTCTTGGGCAAGGAAATGTCATTACTGTTGTAATTGTATTGATCTGGATAATTTTCTGAAACATTTCCCTAGCCAAGTGAACAAAATACTTTCCTCTTGAAATAAAACAATTCAATACTACTAGACATGATTCTCGTGCCCTTTAAAATGCTAAAACCTGCACATGTATGCCAGATAAAATTTGACAAAACATGCATTCAAATTTTAGCCTGGAATTTTTTTCGTAGCCTTTTGTGACAGTAACACTAAAAATTTTTCAAAATTTTACTCAGTCAAATTCATCCTTTTGTGAGAAATGAATCTTTTTGAACATTCTACTACATCACCAGATGTAATTGGAGCATATTTGTAAGATGAAAATGAACTTTTTTGATTTTAATAGTATGTAAACTATTTATGAATTGATTGTAATTGTAAACTAAGTGTTAATTTTATGTTCATGAGTTTTGTGCTAGTGAATGCAAGAACCCTAAGTATAATGAAGGGACTAACAGAATTGAACCTTTTGTAACCAAAATTAATATAAACATAAAACAAGAATATTAAATTTGTAAAATGAAAGGCTAAAAGAAATAAACAACAAATACATTCAAAAATAATTTTCAGCTACATATTTAGCCATAATTTAAATAAATCTTGGCGTTTTTATTAAAAAAAAAGTGAATTCAATTTGTTTTTTTGGGATCAGTAATAAAATTTGCTATTTATATGTACTTGTGAAACAGTTTTAAAACTTTTTCTAAAATAGTTTTGAAAAAGTTATAAAATATTTTTGAAAGAATTACTAATGTCTGTAAACATGTTCTTAGTTTCCTTGTGTATTTAATCCACCTGAACACATAAACGATTAAGGGTACATCAATGTTTCACTAGCATTTGTTAGCAATTAAGTTTATGTAAATATATTCCATTCTATTGTGAATTGTTTTATTTTACACATTTTACTTTACTAAATATATATTTTAATGTTAAATTCTAATATTTTATTTCTAGGTACATGCTGTTTCAGAATATTCATTATACATATATAATGAATGAACCTATAATATATAACTTTTATTCAACAATGCAGGCATCATTGATGTATGTATATCTACCATAATATCTTTCAGGCTGCAGAATTTAAAGGCTTTTGAGGCTTTTTGTGTAATATATTGTGAAATTTAACTACCTCTAAATGCGTAATTTTTATGCAATTATTTCCATTTTTACGGTGTCAGGTTGTGTAGGTGAATATACAGATCTGTGGTTGGATCAAAAATAATGAATATTTTATTAATAGCAAGTACTATGCATAACCCATCCTATATCCGTCAATGATCAGTAACTTGTAATACCAATAAGAAATGCCTTATTTAAAGGCAACATGTACGGCTGGCCCTTCAACCAGTATAGCTGTGCACGCCGACTCAGAAAGGCCGTCTCCTTCTATCAGTTTCGTCCGGATTCGTAATGACAGTAGGCTGAATCGTCCAACCTGTTGCTCACATACACCGAGTACATATTTTAACTTTAAGTAATCGTCATGGGGAGCAATAATTCCACATTTGAGGGGAAGAAAACCTACGTTATTTTGTGTACAACCATTTATTGGGTTATCTAAGCAGACTATCATTAGCTAGAGCTGCCCAAAATAAACCTCACAGAAGCATCAGTTCAAACTGTGAACCGAGAAACAATCAAACTCAAGATTTTAATGGACAAACATATTATCTGCACAAAGCTGTTAGCATGTGTCATGATATTAGGGAAAGAAACTGCAGGGGACTATCATTTATCTTCTATACAATTCACATATTAAAAAACATTTTAATTAAAAAAAATACAAACTGAACCAATCTGCACCCCTATATACCCTCATAAACATTTTCTTTGCTGCTTTCACAACCAAATGGTGTAATTTATAAATTTCTTCCTGTTAGCTGAAAATGTGTTTTTGTGTGTCTTGATATTGACAAAATCCATTTTTTACAATGGAGAGACAATACATTGTAGATTTAAATTGTCATTACGAGCATCCTCTCCATTAGGCCTCACTATTGTCACCTATACTATTTTTTTTACCAACTCCTGTAGTAAAGTAATGCATCATAAAAATTTATTTCTTGTCACTGAAGAAGCAGTTTTAGTTTTCACTCCCCTAAAATCCATACTCTTTCATAGCTTCTCATGCTTTTCCCAGAATGATCTCCTTGGTTGGGCTATAAGGGATTATTATAATTAAACATCAAAACACACATTATTTTCCAAACTAATACTGGCTTAGGTGGCTAAGGGCATCAACTGACATGCAGTGCCTCTGACTGGGAAATCCTAGGGTTCAACGGTGGCAGGATTTTTGACACTATTTAGATAGCTAGGCTGAAGTCAGCTACTACCTGGAGGAAAATTCTAGAGGCTCTGATCAGTAGTTTACCATGTATTCTCCAATCAATCCCAGGCGATTCCTTTCCCTACACTCGCACATACTTACATGCACATTACTACACGTCAGGAGCTTAGAGCTTGTCCTGGTAGGAGAGGTATCCTGTGTGGGAGATATGCGGGGTAAAACCCCGCAAGCTGATATGTAGGACAGTGCCAGATCTCACCATCTGGAGAGGGGGGGAGATTATGGACACTTGTAAAAAACATGAACTACACTTACAAGACTAATGACCATAGCAGTTGACATGCACTGACACATGAAATAATCAATGAACCTAAACTTTAAAGTTTGATAGTCACTCACCCCAAACTAACAAATCAAAAACTAGATTAAGGGCCCTTCAACCGAGGTCATTTGAGGCCCCATATGTGATAATCAAATGAATAGTTGATACAGATGTGGTGAATGCTAATGAAGAACCGGTGGTACAAGAGGCAGAGTGAACGGGAAAATCGGTTTCCTCCTTGCCCATCACAAATTCTTTGTGGATTGAACCTGGCTGCAGCAGTGGATTCTAGTTGCATTTTATTTAAGGTTCCAAAAATACAGGTTTTGTTGCACATGTAAATATGCAACAAAAACATTGAATTTATTTGAAAATTATAAAGCTTATGAGCTTGAATGAGAACTTAGTAGATATTTATTTGAAGAGTTTGCTATTAAAAACTTACTAATTTTCTTTTTGACCAAGTTTAAGGCATGTCAATCTCAGACGAAATAGTTCAAATCCCACTTATTCCCCATCTGAAATACAGGAAAACATGCATATCAAACGACAAGTGTATGCAAAAAGTTTGCATCTTGTATAATTTTAATAGAAATTAATAGTAATATTAGGCACTAATTAGCACTTTCAAACCTGAGCCTTTGACCATGTTAATTCCAGAATCCTGGGAATTTTTAAAAAGTAATAAATTAGAGATAAGTGGAAGAAATTCATAGCAAATTAAACTTCAAAAATTACTTAACCAGGAGAAAAATATTAACTCCATGTTCAATGAAATCTACACACTCATAATTTGAAGAAAACCCTTTTCTTTACCGACCCAAAAAAATTTGATGTACTAAATATAATATTGAATCACAATTTATACATGAAAGTATAGACTTTTGATACCAACATCAATACATAGGCTGGAAGACACTGCATTCTATGCAAGATGCCAACGTGTTGATCATCATTCTATGACCTTCCTCAAGGTGAAATGTGCAGAGGTGGACTCTGCACAGAATAGATAAAGGAGATAGAAAAAAAAAAAAAAAACTCAGTACAGATATAGTTTTAATCTGTGGTAATTGACTATAACATCTTGTATACATAGAGGAACATGAGGAGCCTGACGTTTTTCCATGTAACCAAAGACCTAACATTTCTAGTTATTGGTGACAACACTTTGTATATGTGATCCCTAAGTTTAACTTGAGCTCAATCCACTGAGATTAAAACTTTAGCCGAAGCCACACTCAGGCATAGAACTGAAAGTGTTAGGCTGAAATAATTTGTTCTTACCAGATAAAAAGAAATGATTTCTTTGAAACAAAAGTGCACATATATGTCGTTTCATCTTTTTTTGGCATTCCCTGTAAGCAGTTGGAAGAAGTCAAGTGTTCATTGGCATATAGTATTATAAAAATGTTTTCAATTTTCAATTTTATCCACTCTTACACAGGTTGTGTTTTCATACTTAGGTGCTGAAATGTTTGCGTCTATATCTTGTGCATAATGATAACCAAGAGTGACAAGTTCAATCTTATTCTTGCCTCATTTAACATGGAAACTGAAAAAGTAATTGGAATTAATTATTCTTCAGATCGCTGGCAACCAACTGTGTGGAGGGGGTTCCGAAACTGAAGCCTTATTTCTTTACCATAACTTCAATGTGCAAGAAACAATGTTGCAATTAAACCCTCCAAAACTATGTTACTGAAAGAAAATAATTGAAGGACTCTGTAGCAAAAAGGGACTGTCATGTATTTTTTTTCTGAAATTGAATTAATTGGATTACATGAAACTTGAATCAATTTTCAACTAATATAATACGTTATTTAAGTCAATGTTTAGAATACAGCTTTTAAATGTTTACGTTCATCAGCATACCTGCAATCTCAGGTCAAAAAAGGGATACCTCACATGTTGATGGAAGCATCTTATCAGTTAATTGCTTTAACTAGCGAATAGAATAACAAAGAAAATTCTTATAATAATAATAATAATAATAATAATAATAATAATGAACCAGTATGGCTCACTACTGTTGTTACATGGGGGTTGTAATAAACAAGAATGCACATTCAGTGCTTAAAACACTGAGATATATACCGAGAACAATATTCTGAAAAATAGAAAAGAAATGTAAGAATGAAGGTAAATATTGAGGAAAACATAACTCAAACTCAAAAGATTGTGCTGGCCAAATTGTGCAGTAACATTATGTACTGGTTGCAAAACAAAATGGCATACATACATGGCGCAAATGAAATAGGCAGCTGATTGCTGAGTCCTCTCCAAAATAAGAAAAAAAATCATATTCGAAGTGATTAATACAAGCAGATATAATTTATGCAATATGATGTGAATAGTACGTATGCTGAAAATTATTTAATTTTAATTGGACATAGGTTGTTGGTCTAGGTGTTTGCACAAACATTAGTAATAGATATGGATATATAAATCTTTTGAGAATAATGATTAGAATATTTATGGAATTGGAAAAAAATTAAACAAAACAAAAAATGTTTTCAATAAAATGTCTACATAGTTTGTAGAACGTTGCCTTTAGATATGGAAAAACGTATTCTAGAATGATTTTTGTACTGTGGGGTTAGTGTGTTATTTTCCAAAAGCTCTAGTAAAACCATGAACATCTCAAAATGTAGACTAGATTATTTTTCTACTGAGCCCTTCCATTGAATGGTCCTCAAACCCACCTACACGATATGGAAGATCTAACAAATCAGATATACAGAAGTTTTTGCATATCACAATGTATATTTGTTCCTTAGGAATGCCACTTCCAGGATGATAGATGGATTTCCTGCTCTTATATTTTTCCAGCAATGAAATATGTAACTTTGAAAAATTCTAATACAAAATGTGATGGCACATATGCTGACAAATATATAAGAAATCAAAGCTGCCCAACAAAATCAATGTTTATATTGTTATATTAGTGCAATTATTCCAATCGTGGTTTCCAAATCCTTAAAAAACGACCAAGTTTACGGGATGTCGTTTGAAAATTGCAAAAGAATTTTGAAGGCGATTCAATTTTCTACCAAATGAGTAGTTTCATTTGTCATGAAGCTAAAGTGTTGAGCATGTGCTATTCTTCACTCATACTTTCAGACAATGTTTCAGGGTAGATTTGAATATAATGCCTCAAACCATTCCTTTGCAAATATAATTTGTGGTAATATAATAGTTCATTCAAAAGGTTTGAATAGTTTTTTGAAATATATAATCATGGCAAAGTCTTACAATTACTGACAACGTAGCATTAAAACAAAGGACAAGTTATTTAAATAAGTATTTTCCTGTTATCCGAAAGTGTGAGACAATAAATTAATTTTTTTCCATCTTATCTGAAATACTTTGAAATGGTCTGATTTTGATAACTAATCTGTAGGTGACTATTATGTGTAATAACTTTGATAGAAAATTGAATATTTTCAATACATTGACCTTTCATGAATATTTACTAATGCCCAAACCCAAAAAATCCATACTAAAAGATGTCCTTAGCCAATAAAAAAGCAGACCAGGATATTTTAAGTGGAAAAAAATATTCATAATGAATATGTAGTGTCAAAAAATTCATCACAAATTCAACAGGAAGAAACCTTTCAAAGAGCATACAAATTGGCAATGCTACCCAGCAACCAACCTGTGATCTACAGTGGCGTCTACCAGAGCAGGGAGGATATCACTAATCAAGTCTTCGAGGAACAGATAAGCATTTCCATCTTTTTTTTATGGAGACAAGAGCCATTTTCATAAAATATTGTAATATTTAGAGAAAACTCATAGTGTAGTTCAAGGGGTTGCATTAAATTAAAAATTTGTTAACATGACATATGAATACCTATATTACATAATTCATGCTTATGAAACTCCCTGAAATTACTTCTGCTTAAATATAATCTGAAGAGGAGTGCCATATCTATCACCAGTTGCGTAAGGCATTTTTTTTTGGTTGTTGTTTAATACTTGATCATTCCCACATCATTCTGTTCGGTCTGTCTTTTTTATTTATAAAACTACCACTATGATTTCTGTTTCTTTGCTACACAGGTTTTTACAAACATCTTCATATCATTTACGCAATCTCCTTTATTTAAATGCTTCCTGGAATGAAGCATTTCTCATTTGCTACAAAAGGTTGTAATAAATTAATTCAAACCTAATAATGCAATCCTTTCAAGCAGATCGTCCGGTAATAGAATATACAGATGACTCTGGTTATAGTGAACTTAAGTCACTGGTCCCATTTCAATTCATTACAAATAAGCACAAGAAGATTCAGTTATAGTGAACTCTGAACCTTGGCTACAGTGAACGTAGTAAATGCAAAGTCCTTGAAATGAATTCCCTCTTGGAAAAAAAATGTCGCCAAGTGCTGCAAAGTCCAACACTAGGCTACTTGGAAAAAATATTCTCAGTCAAAGGTCATCATCGACGAAGTCTTGCCTGAGGTACAGGAAGCAGAAATGGAATGGAGGCCTTACTGATGACCTTGTGCCACTATTTCACTTTGGAAACGGAGGCCATGTCCTGGGTGGGCTACAGGCCACGACGCATGCCTGCTTGCTTCAATTTCAAACTTGGATGTTACTTGCGATTCTGCATGATAAACCACCTTGTGTTCTAGGCAGGCAACAGGACATGGCCTCTGCAACAAGCTTGTGACACTCACTGCATCACGGGAAAAAGCATTCAGTTTCATTAGCTGCTTGCACCATGCTGCTACTTTAAGTATTTTGTATGTTATTATAGCAAGCAAAAGGGCGTTCAAATGGAACTTGGGACAGTCAGTGCACATACAAGGTGTAAGGAGTTTGGAACAAAGCAAGTCAACTGTAAGTAGTTTATTAAAAACAAGGACAAAGAGTTGAATGTCTTAAATAAGAACACGCCACAAACAAAGAAAATTTGACACTTTGATCAAGATGACGACTGCACTACTGCATTACGTTACTCAGATAGTGGACAATGCAGAATGAAGTATGGAGAGAGCATGAACTCTGAAGGAGGACCTAGACAAATTACTAATGAAAAATGTATGCAGCAAACAACTGAAAATAATCGAAGTTTTAAGGTGAAATAAAGATATTGAAAAGTTCAATTTGTGCTGTTAATGGATTTTGCTGTATCTCAGTATCAATAACATCAACCATTGTTGAGAAAATCTACATAATTTTGACATCATCGGATATAGTGAACCAAAAACGTTAGTCTCCAGAAGTTCACTATAACCGGAGTCAACTGTACTTGCTTTCTTTTACCATCATTTATGAAGTTTGACTATGAAAACCAGTCATCCATATTATTTTAAAGGACTAAAAGCACTAAAGAAGAAAAACCTATTCTGGAACTAGGAATATGGTTCATGGAAAGAATTAATTAAAATTTTTTCTATTAAGTAAGCTGTATCACAATTAATACAAATAATAGTGACACACAAACATTCAGATCCTACAAATGCTTAGAAACTTTCACACAGTTTTCACAGAAATTACAAGTTTGATCGTTAAGTATTTCTAGACGTTTGGAGGTCACATTCCTAGGATTGTATCACAATCTGAACACTTTCATAAGTTATAACACAGCATTTTTGTCAATACCCATAACTCAAAGGGGTTTATAGCAACAGGATTATGCCACCAGGGCCACATTAAGGCTGTAGCAACAAATGCAGCTTCTGGAAACCCCATCATGACAGCTATGAAACATTTTAATTTCTTTAAATAAGGTTGATGGGATAGCCCATCAGTTCAGCATTTTCAAAAAAACTTCACAAATCAGTGATCTAAACTATATTGAAACTTTCATTATGGCCCTGTCAAATGAATACTCTATGTACAAATGCTGTGACTAAAAAATTTCAGTAGGGATTGAAATTTGTTCTGATTCAAATGTTTCTGAAATTAGGTATATAACCGATTTTGAAAAAGAAAAAACAGAATTTGATGCCCTTTACTCATACATACTTCTAATGAATGATGAACCTTTCTGATATAAAATATATGTATACTGCAACAAAAACTATTTCTGAAGATAAATAGGTCCATATTCACACTTTGCAGGATGCTGCAGAAAGTCCTTCAGCGGGCCCTGCATACCACAGAACATTTCTGTGTGTGGTTCCTAAATTGTAATTGATACAAAATTCAAATGTGTAATTACATGTCAATTTCACCATTCCTAAATAATACTCGTTTGAAATGCACTCCACTTTTAAAAACTGACCCTCAATATCACTTCTATGCAAAAAGAAATTCTTTTGAAAAACACATTTATATAAAAGTTTAATAAAAAACTCCCAATTGGCATCTTGTAATGCACACGCATACAGGTATTAACGTCTTCCGCGTCCTCTGCCTCGTCCCCTTCCTCGTGCACGACCACGTCCTCTACCACGAGCAGCACCTGAAAAATCAGCAAAATAACTAAGTAACCATCTACCAGCAGAAAAAGCTCTGATGCAACAGAACCATACATTTATAAGAGCCAAAACATGAAGAGCACAATAACTGTACTATTCTAGTGAAATTAAAGTGTTCACAAGGTAATCTTAACACACAAGACCACAACATTTACTTCATTGATGGTTCTTCTCCGCTATACACAAATTGTATGTGTATTGAAATATTATTTTAATTTAAAATTTGTGTGTGTTCACTTAACATATCTTCAAAGATGTGATAAATAAATTGAACATATGGATTACAAATATGATGCACTGATTCGCTACTTCCACTTATAATTGCTAGTTTATTCAATAATAAAGCCATTTTAATCCAACCCTTTCCTAAAAATTCATGGAGAATATTAATGTTAAATTTGAATCACAAAAACCTATTTGAAAAAATAAAAATAATCACAATACAGTGATAAAATTACAAGACAAGACAATAATAGATAAAGCAATTGGCTTCAAGCAGAAAGCTAGCATTTAGGACCCAGTTTTGTATTGTCCAAAACAACTAACCATTCTGTTTAAAGAATCTTTCAGATTATTTCATCAATTCTATTAACTTTATGATCTATAGTGCTAATCTGTTTCTTCTCTTCATTATTATACATTATAACACTGTCAAATCAACCCTAGAAACAACCGCAACTAATTGTTAGATAAAAGACAACAGACATAAGGACTCGCAATACAGTGCTAAGAGAAACTATTTTTAAAGTACAAAAAATCTAAAGGAGAGGAATACAACTGAATCTAAGATAGAAACAGAAAGTCTGATTAAAATATGTAGTTTCAGTGTGTGCATATTTTACTGAACTCTGTTTTCCTATTTGTGGGAAGAGTAGGGTCAGTATGTGCAAGCGCTTTTATAAACACTATAAAATTAATTCTGTAGATACTTTGCTGATGCAAAAACATCTAATGGTTGGGAGTGAAAATTTCCAGTTTGAAAAAGCTGTCAATCACGCTTGTTGGTACCATTATTCATAATTTAACAGCATATTGTAAGAGTGGGGTAGGGATCCAGAATAGAGTTTCTAAAAATCATGATTAAAAAACACTAATGATTTTTTTATTTATATCGGATTTAAATCCATAACATGGTATGTTTAAAGTCTTGATTAGTTTTAATTGTTCCAATGTATTATTGTACATAAATGGCCTCTTTTTATTACAATACATGTTTTAAGTATATATTTACTAATACAATTAATTTTTTAAATATGTATTGCACAACTTTAATTTTTTGTACGTATTTGTTTTAAAACATAATCAGTAATTTGTCTAACACACCATGAGCAAATGCAAGTAATGTATCCAAATTGAATTTAAATAAAATTTTGATCTTTTAATAGTGAAATAATAATTTATTATTATTATTATTATTATTATTATTATTATTATTATTATTATTATTATTACTATTATTATTTCACAATTGTCCTTCTACACATGTGCCAGGTACACTTTCACTATTTTTTGATGACAAATCAAGAACAAAGTAATGTGCAAAGAAAATAAATAAATAAATAAATAAATAAAGAAGAGCAACAGCTGTGAAAAATGTATAAGATCGATTCTACATAACTGAAAAAACAAAATAAATACATTCAAAACATAATAAACACACCTTTGATTCAAATGTAAACTAAGGAGTAATTTTCAAGCAAGAATGGAGGCTCAGATATCTCTGAGAAATGGGAAAGTCGATACAATACAAAACAAAATGCATACAAAAAATAATGCTTTATGGGGTACGCCCAAATAGTGAAACAATTTGACCAATCTTCCATTTACATACGTTTCTCTACATAAATCAAACAACAAAATTTGAATATTTTAACTAAATTGACAATGAGAAGTGCTCACATATATTTTAGTACCTCATGAAATGTAATTAATTAAAGATTGGTTAATTTCTAACACACATGATTTAGCTAGAAATAGCAGACGCACTATATGAACATCATGCAAAATTACACGAGACAATTAACCAGGACAACATCAAATTAAGAAAAAAAAAAATACCACATAGGACAAAACTACATATGAATCCTTTCAGGAAAATTCTGACAGTCAAAATCCATCCTAAATGAAACACACAGGACAAAATATTGAAAATATTTTAGTCATGCGATATGAATGTGAAATGTGGGAAGTGTTAATTAAATATTTCATTTATTACTCTTTTGCTAAGTTTCACAAATCTCACAAACTATTGAAATTGCATCTAAATAACATTACAATAATGATTAATTATAATACCTCTTGCTGCTTCCTTCTTCTTAGCTTTGGCTTTCGGAGTATCATCAATGAGAAGAGTTTCCAAAGGTAATGAATCCGGAAGTATATAATAACGAATGTTATTGCCGCGGATACTCAAAGTTTCTAACTGCACAGGATCTCTATTTTTCACAGTCATCTTGACAGCCTTCAAATGTGTATTCATTGCAACATCAACACCTTAAACAAATACAGTAATTTATAATTTTTTAACAAACATTGGAAACGTACAAATAAAGATGCTATGAAAACATGGTATTACTTCAGTTTTTATACCCACTGAGGGCCAAAAAACAAAAAGGCATTAGACTAAAAGATTTTGCTTCTAATCTTTTGACACCTACAAACAAAAATAAATTATTACAGAACAGACATTCTTCAATGCCAGGTTTATAATTTAATACTAGAACGATGGAGTAGTCATTTTGACACTTGAAGTTTTAGTTTTCTTTTGTGCCTATAGTAGGATAATGGATCACGGGATCAGTCAATTAATGAATTACATTAGTTTACCAATGTTTCGGAATATTTAATTCCTTCATCAGGGCTGGTTTCATGCCTTCATCATATACTAGTCTAATATAATTCATTAATTGACCGATCCCGTGATCCATTATCCTACTACTTATTAACGGTCATGATTTCTACAATGGTCAATTTTGTGCCTATATTTATCAATTAATTTTTTAAGACTTTTAATATTGAGGATGTTCTAAGAAATGCTGCAATATAATGCTTTTCGACATGTTAGTTTTCAAGATAATAGCCAATTCTTCATTGTATACCTTCAGGAACGAGTAGCAGTCAAAACGACTGCTCATTTTACAAGCGATTGGGACGATGACAATTGGCACTAGCTCTCTCTCCATCAAATCTTCACCCAGACGTTGGATTGTTCAAGTATTTTATATCATTGATTTAACTGGAATTAATTCCTGAATTTTGTATACCCAGAAAACAATCCATCCCGACAGTCATATTTACTGATGCCTTTTTGTTTTTTGGCCCTCAGTGGGTATAAAGAACTTCATGCACCACTGTTACAGACTCGAAACATTACACGAGAGAAACAATTCAGAAGAAACATTACAAGAGAGACAGACACGATACAACACATTGTTTTGGTACAAACAAACATTCAAGGGATAAAGTGTTCGCAGTGTCAATATGATATTATAAAAACAATATGACACTTGTTCTGGGTGTTGTAAAATAATTTGTGTCAAATGTGGGACTTTAAGAGTTTAGTTAGCTAGATTTGCAAGCCAAAATAATTAAATATATAAACGATTTACTTCAAATAATATTTTTCATTACCCTAAAATTTATTATAAAACTTTAATTATAATGAGTTTCGCAAAATAATAAATAATTATTTGAAACAGTCACTTTGACTGCTCGCCATCATTATGGGTAGAATTGCATTGCAGTCTTCTCAGAGTTAAGAGATCAGATATTTGCAACATACTCTTGGTTCCAATACAAGTTTTCTAATGAACTGCTCATTTCGCCCAAAATCATGATACGACACTGCTCCTTTCACTGGTGCAACTTCCAAAGAAATCACTTCCTTCTCGTTAGTGAACACAACAACACTCAATTATAAAAATACATCTTTTGGGACTTTTGAGGGTGGCAGTTTGCATAAACATTGGACCATGTGTCACATTGTTATGCAGTCATTGTTTTGAGTAAATAACCACAAAACAAAAATTTCATATATAATGTATTTTCATAGCGTTACACAAACTTTACTTACGTTTTTATTTGTTCCAAATCAAACCTATGGAAGTAATACTGAACCAATTCTGGTGGTGGAATAAAAAGATTAACATTTTTTAATCGCATGAATACAGTAATACTCCACGGAACTGAGAACTGAATGCTTAACATCACAGCTGTAAAATGAACACCCATGGTTGAGCTGAATCTCTCAGATACACCTCTATTGGAGATGTTAAAATTAAACTCCCATTACTGTAAAGTAGAATTTATTTATCTCCTTTACACTTAAACCTTTTAGAAATCCATTTATGGTTAGTATTTACACACAAGTTAAAATTTCAGTTTGCAGTCCTTTTACATGTGATGTTATTTACACAGACACGTACTAAACAAATATTTCTCATTTTATACGCAAATTTTTGCCAGCCTTATTCTTTATAACAGTATTGTTGTTTAACATTATGGAATAAATAAGTTGAGTCATTTGTTCATTTCATGGTCTAAATTTATCAATGCTCATTCTGACAAGGTTTTTACTGTGACACAAAGGATTGCTCTGAATCTCTTGGTTACAAAGATCGCACTGAGATTAAAGGGAAAAGGCAAATTAGCTGATGTCACTAGTTTCTATGAAGTTAGGGACAAAATTATCACAAAACGTGACACCAAATCTATCAATTCCAAAGAAATCAACAATCCAACATGTATCTGACATATACAGTGTACCCAAGAGAGAAGTAATAATGATAAACTTGTTTACAAGTAATTTTCATATTCTTCCATCGAATACAGATTGAAGCTCTCACGTTATTGTTCACATAAGATTTTTTACAAAATTGTTAACCCTACATTAAGTATAAACTCAGTAATAAAGAATATTTGGTATTCGACTGTTTCTTTACCTCTCAAATGAAACTTGTCCTAGGAAGAAAATAGTACCTTCATTTAATAAACCAAAGTCTGGGAAGACCTTGAAATCGTAGAAGGGTTCCTTAGTTCCAATTTTTAACAACTTAAGCAAGACTAATTTCCAATATAATATACAAACCTCACTTTAAACATAGTAAGGAGGTTACTATAACCAAACAAAAATCAAGAAAAAACATATATTAAAAAATTACTAACCTGTTATTGTTCCATGTACCTGAGT
Organism: Teleogryllus occipitalis; assembly: GCA_011170035.1. Classification (NCBI taxonomy): domain Eukaryota; kingdom Metazoa; phylum Arthropoda; class Insecta; order Orthoptera; family Gryllidae; genus Teleogryllus; species Teleogryllus occipitalis. Next base: position 101,608 of record BLKR01014757.1, read on the forward strand.
TCCATTTTTCAATTCAATTGTCACGGTTTCGTGACTTAATTTCATGAGAAAGCTGAAAACACAAGAGGAAAGTTGATAAGCCGTTACACAATTATAGCTTAAAAATTACACATTAATGGGAGGAAATTCCTAGCTTAACGATGTAGATAAAAATGAAGACAACTTACCGTACGAGCTTCATAATTAGAAAAATATATTTATCGAAGAAACTAATCACCTCCAAACAACCACCACTCCGAAAATCGTCGTTATCACAAAGATTCAAGCAGATTATACATCTATGGTAGAGGGAGAAAGTTGTATAGGAATTCAATTGAAGGAAGGAAAAATTACATACAATTAAACATTCAGAAAACGTGAAGACCGTACCACCCAACTAAAATTACACTATCTCACGCACCACGCGCCATAAACAAGCCGGCCCTGCGCTTCGCATTCACCAGATACGAATGACAGTTTTGCCAACCGTTAAAAATTACATTTACCTTAAAATGAAATAACCCTAATTCTTTTTTTTATTTAACAATTCACGCGTAGAAGGAATGTCCCTTCGGAAGCATATTATGCAACAGTGAAATAAATCAAATATTAGCACGGTGTGAGAAACGAACTTCAGAATTTGTATATAAATAATTTATAAAAACTAGCCGGAAGAACGATTTGTGATGCTATGGAGATGTTCAGAACACGTGACTTTTCCAGAGCTTCTGAAGGCAGCACCATAGCCTCTAGGCGGCAAAGTGGCAAACGTGAAGACACATGAACCGTATTTTAACCATTAGCTCGGGGCAACCAGCTCTGCCACTTGTGTCGATTTTATTTCAGTCCGTCGAGATCATTCTTTGTTGGACGTTTTCCTCAGCCTTGAATGGTTTAAAGACGTTTTTATAATGTGTAGGTTCACTTTCTCGCAGTGAAATATTATTTTGTTACTTACGTACACGCGCTCCACGCTCCTTACCAAACATCTAACAACGTTTTAAGATCGCGTCGATAGAAACGGCCATTAAAAATATTTTAGCGGACTTTCGGATTTAGATTTCACAAGTACTTATAAATCTTTGGATAAATATGTCCCCCTTGTCTTTTTTGTCCCCTTGTACCATTTTGTTCAATTGTCCCATTTGTCATATTGTTCCTTCATCTCCATTGTTTAATTTGTCCTACATTCCCCCTTTTGTCCCTGGTGTTCCATTTTGTCTTGTCTTCTTCGTCCTCCTTTCCCAGCTTTATCCCACTTGTCTCCATGTGTCCCTCTTCGTCCTTCCGCTCAGTGCGATTGTTATTTAAAAACGCTACTCTGTACCAACAACTCCTGCTACAGAACATAGAGAGTAATGGCAATTCTTAATTCATTAAAGTGTAAAATGTTTATTTTGAATAACTAGAATAATTAGAAATAACAAAAAAGAACACTGTAAGTAACACATCCTCTATTAGTCTTTAAGGACTTATTACATAAATAACTATTTTTCTCTAAAAGAAAGTTGTACTTTTTCAATAACTCAAGTTGTGAGCGTCAGTGGACTGGTGAAAAAAGGGGCAGGGAGAGACCATGGTCGAATGTTGGAGGAAGCGTTTTAAGATCTCTTAGAACTCAGAAATCGCTCATTCGCTCAGAAATCATGGAAGCAAAATTATAGAACTCTCAGAAAAATACACTAAAAGTGGATTTCTCCTTTGAAGCGAGAAAAGTTAGGTGATTATTTCAAGTCCTCCAACAACTTTTATAAACCTCAAACAAACATAAGAGATGTGCAAAAAATGTGACTTTGAGAGCTGGTGATGGCCGCACTACCGCCTCTGGGTGGCAAATGTCACAAGTTAAAAGCCGCGAGCTAATTTTTATATGTACGTTATATGTGTTGATTTATTTACTACGTCGAATCATTCTTGGTTGGAAGATTTTTCTGTGTATAATGATTTTTAATGTGTTTTTTAGTGAAGGTACTCTTTCTCGAAGCGAATGTTCTTTTTTCTGTTAAATGAGATTGTATTTTCAGGAAAAATAAGTTGTGTACTATAGTGAACTGGGGCAAAAAGGGCGTGAGAAACTACGCTTTTTTCTTTCTCGCACTGACTTCGTAAGAAGAGAAAGTTATGTAATCGTGCGCCGGAAAATGACGAATTTTCAGCAGAAAAACTGTTATTGCCGGGCCCTGGTAACGAAAAAGTGGATAAATCCTATTCCTATACATATATAATAAATTATTTCCTCTAACACTTGGTCCTTCAGGGAATATCAGATTTGAATGCAACGATGCTTTCCGCGTCGCGATTCGGAAGCTGAATTTATGTGAATTACGTCTCCTTGTTGTGATTTAGCATTATGAAAAGCAGTTATAATTGTCAAATTTGTGTTGATATTTGCTTGCGTATTTCAAATTTTTGAACTGATACAATGGGTTTTAATTTTTTTTCTCTATCGTCCACATTGTTTAAAAATCTGAAAAAATATATGCTATAGAATGTAATAAGACATTCTAGGGGGGACTGAGACAGTACTCCAACGTTATCACGTCGAAAATCCATTTCAAACAATTTTTTCTATTTTAATTTGGTGTCAGAATTGGTTGCAAAAAAATCTTAAAAATTAACTACTTTTCCCCGTCTCTCAAATTTTTTTCTTCAGCCTGATACACGCGATAGAAGCTGAGAAAAAATAATACATGTAAAACACGTATCTCGTATCTCTGCAACAGATTGCCCTAGGAGGCTAATTTTTTGTGAATCTACGGCATTTTTTTATTCCCTTTCGTTTGAGTATCACGGTTATCGATTTGGTTTGGGGGCACTTTTCACCCCCTTATTCGGCTATACCCTTTGGGAATTACTTTGAAAAGACCCCTGATCGAGCGGAGATCATGTTTTTTGAGTTGCTCTTGAGTGAAGTGGCAGAGCGTGTTTTCCTTCAGAGCGTCAAAAAAAGTGTTGGAGTAGTAAACAAAAAAATTGTTGTTACTCGTGTGCCGTAAATATTAGAAGAATTATCTAAATATTATGTTAGTTGTATATATAAGGAAATATCACAGAATATACAAATAACATTGATGCAGAATTTGACCGCGAAACACCTTGAAAGCAATATTGCCGCTATGTTCCTAATGTGGAATAGGAGCATTGTCCTGATATAGAATATTTTGCATTGCTGCTGTATGTAAAATGTACATGGTTCTTTTAGCTGTAAACACTAAGTTGCATTTTCTAACATACTAATGTTGACATTCTATACCGTACTGTGGAGATGTATAGTCGGAGAGCTCAACAGATTAGACTCAAGTGTCAGAAGTACAAGTACCGGGCTCATGTCCCATGTACAGATAATCCAAAAAAAGAATTTCGTATACAGGAATTGTCTGTAATATTAAACCAAACATGATTTTTTGCTTAAATAAACGTTACAAAAAATTACAAAAAAATATATACAATATTTTACAACACATTGCCAGATGACATCATGATGAAAAGATATGGGTGAGTTAGTGCGCAGCCTATCCGGCTTCAACCAATGAGCTTCATGTACCAGTTTGCGTCACAATATTAGCGGGAATTTTAAATGCAGCCAGATACCAAACATCACCTTGTTACAAGTAATTGAAACAGATATATGAAACATTTTTAAACCGGTGTTGCTAAAACAGTGCATACTTTCTCGACTTTAGTAATAGTTATGTAATACTATTTTTATCATAATTTCTCTCTAAATTGACTCATCTCAGTCATCATTTTTTGTAAAACTCATTACAAATTGTACGAAATTTGGTGCAAAAACTAACGCTTTTCAACCGAAATGCGTCACGTGCGTCAGGTGTGTCAAGCTGGAACAGCCAAGTCAGCACACCGACACGAAACATGTCAAATCATTTATTGCTAATTAATTGCCAAATAATTACCAATTAATTGCAACATTTTTCAATTAATTGGCACGTATTTTCGTGCAGAAAACGGGTGTGTGCTAGCGTGACGTCAAGCCAGCACACACATATGTTAAAGTCAAGTCGGAGATCAACGGAAACCCTCAAATCATTTATTGCTAATTAACTGCTAATTAATTGCCAATTAATTGCCACAAATTGGAATTATCACGTATTTTCAGTCTAAAATAATCAATATCAATGTCAGCAGGCATGACGCAACACCGAACATAAAAAATAATGAAATATAGAGAAAACAGACGAGCACAATCAAATAAAACTAACAAGATAGTTTAAAGACATATCATATGATTGTTTAACTCTATGCACAATTTAATTGCTCCTCTCTTTTATGAGATAATAAACTTTTTAACTTCATAGTTATGCAACCACGTAGGACATTCAAATAGAAAATGCGAGAGTACCAACAAATACGAATATCTAAAATATATTAAATAATAAAATACACATACAAAACTAGTTTATTACACAAAAGATAAATCAATAAATTTTGCCGTGTATTATATAAACATTCTTGAAACTGCATCAGATTTATCGACCCAAGTCGTATATTCAAATATGAAAATACAGAGAACCAACGAGCACAATCACATAAAATTAAGAACTTAGTTAATAGATATTTAAAACTAATTTTCTGCTCTATACACGATTTAATTGCTCTTGCCATTTATTAAATATTATTTTTTTAAACTTCGTTGTTATACAACTTTGTGCGACTTTCAAACAGGAAATGCGAGAGTACCAACAAGCACTAATATCGAAAATCTATTTAATAATTGAATGAACATTCAATACTAGTTTATTATACTAAAGATAAATTGATAAATGTTGCCGTGAATTATATAAACATTATTGAAACTGCGTCAGAGTTAACAAACCCAGCAAGATATTCACATTCGAAAATACAGAGACTCAACAAGCACAATCACATAAAATTAAGAACGTAGTTAATAGATATTTAAAACTAATTTTTTACTCTATACACGATTTAATTGCTCTTGTGGTTTATTAAATAATAATTTTTTAAAAACTTCGTTGTTATGCAACCAAAACGCGTTCCAAATTTTGTCTTCAATTTTTTCCACGAATAGAAGAAGGGACACTTAAAAGAATAGCAAAGGTATTTTTGCTGAACTCTCTGAAATTCAGACAAAATTACGTGAAATGTGTTAGTTCTTTCAAAAAATTGAACATGGCCGTTTTTAAAGAGCTGATTTTTTACAACTGACTTTCAGTTAAAAATCTTCAATTTTATAGTTTCGAACTGTTAACTTTTTGCAATTTTTGATAAAACAGAGAGCTTGCCTGAAATGAGACTAGCACCATATTTTTACCGTCCCTTGATACACATGAGACGAAAATTGAAAGAAAAATTTTGGAGCGGTTTTTGATAAAAAATGTAAAAAAAAAATAATTGTCTATATTTCATGCAAAACTACACAAAAACTACTCATATTTTCAAAAAATTGACGACCTTATTCCAAGGTATGTCTTTAAAGAACAGATTTCATTTCGTAAAAAATGTCAATGTTCAATATTGCAGTTGTAGCAAGACACCTCCAAAAAATTCAATTTTTACAATTTTCGAAAACTCAGGGATTTTAACGAACATGTGACCTGCATTATTCTCTTAAGTATCCTGTATGTTATCCGAGGACAAAGTTTAATCAAAGAATTTTGAGCCATTTTTGAAAAAATTTTTTTGTAGTTTCGTGTAAAGTAACCTAAAAAATTGAAATATTCGTTTACGATTGCACACACGATTACAATTAATACAAAAATCACTATCTTGAATGTTGTACTTTTGCCAATGTTAATTTTTTTCGCAATTTTTGAAAATATAGAGCTAGCAAAAAATGTGAGCAACACCATTATTTGGACCATCTTTTCAAACATACAGGAAGATTATTAAAAAATAGAGGAAGATAACTAAAAAAATTATTTGAGCCATTTTTGAGGAAAATTGGGTATATGTAATGCAAAATTGTTCAAAAACTACTCATATTTTCAAACAATCACATGATGCACATGACCGTATGTCAAGACCTGTGTTTGACAGATTTCACTATTTAGAAAATCTCATATTTTATTACTGTAGTTACTCATATTTTGCTCTGATTTTATTTTCGTAGATTTTTTCTCGCTTACATCCTAAAGGCTAACCCAAAAGGGAAATATTGTTCGTACGCCGACTTTTTCATGTTTCAATGATGAAATTCCATATAGTTAATTCAAACTTAATGACACAGGAACACACACACAAAGTCAGACCGAAAGACTTGAAACATGCTTCTCTATGTATTTCAACGCACAGAATCCAAATCTAAAACCAGAATTGCACCACCACCCTTGATTTTTTTAAATTCGAATTTTTTTAAAAACCCTCATGGGCATACGTGCATGAGTGCGTGTGTGGGCATGCATGCCAGTGTTATTTATATCCATAATTACTAATCCTATTCATTTTAAATATTGCAGATTCAATAATATAAACAAACAAGCACCGACATTCATTGCAATATGATATGTTGTTCAGCAGATATAATGTGATAATTATTGACAAGAGTGAATTGCAAAGTGACATTTAAGTAAATAAAATTCACTTATGTATTTTATTATGCTACTGTTTGATTTATTTGTATCTTACACTTATTTCAAAACAGTAACATTAATGTTATGGGAATTTATTTTTAAATATTTTCCAACGTGGCACACAACTTTGTCTACTGTGAAAGAATCTTAATTTACTGAAAACAATAAATTTACTGACATTAGATGTTGAGAAATATTCCAATTCATTGATATTTGTTTAATAACAAATGTAGTACAATATATAACTTGGCTATGTCTACGGAGAAATTATGCCTCACATCGTAATCAAAAGGATTTTTCTCAGTTAGTTTCATGCAAACATAATGAAGTGCATCTCCAATCCTACTTCTTTCAAAAAGACATTTTAATGACAAACATTTCAAAGAGACTTGTGAGCTAAGAAGCATAAAATATTAAAATTTATTATTTGCAGGTATTAATAACAAATTTCAAAACATTTTCACTTTGTTCAATCATCATTTGTTCACAATTTGTATATAATATTCTAATTTAAACATTTCTTCAGCGTTACTAGCATAAATTGGGATTTCTTGAAAGAACAACATGTCTTAGAACCTAACTCATAAGGAAAGAATACTACAAAGAATTCTGGAAGTAATATGAATTGCCTTGTTCATAATCATTATAAAAGATTTGTGGTTCACTTACTGTTCTGTAAAACCAAGTAATGGAACCTTCTATTCTCTCAAAGTGATATTTTTGAACTTCTCTTGCAGTTGAATAGCTTTGCAGCAGATACGGGATATTACCATATTTCTTATCCTGAAAACACACTGAGAGGAAATATTGCTTTTATATTCATTTCATAAGTTCATTGATAAATGTTTAAACATCTCAACTGCCTTTTTTTCATCGATGTTAGGTACACATTCACTTCATTCATTCAATTTTGAAATACTGTATCAATTCACAACAATTTGTAACTCATATTATAGTGATAAACTAATACAATATTTATTATTCACTATTAGAGACTGATATTAGCTAGTCATGATTGAAATTATTTCCAAACAGTTTCCATATCACTTCTGAATATACTCATTGCAGTTATGGACATGCGTCAACAAATCATTTTCTATGTGGCATAGAGTATCTAAGATAAAATAACCTTCATTTAGAGAAAACCTCAATTTTATTATCTGAAATAAACATTCAGCTTCCCATCAGAGAATATTATAATAATTAATCTTTTAAAATTATTCTACTCGACAAATATCGAGTAAATAAAATTTTGTAATTCTAATTTTAACACCACTTAATAATAATTCTGTGATAGGACTTGTAGTTACATCTGAGGTCACTAATAAACAAGTTGTTAAAATTACTCAATACATAAACAAATAAAGAAAATAAATTTAATTTTGAAAATGAATTATGTTTGGTAAACAATTAAATAAAAATGTCGTACTAGTGAAATATGGCCTAAATCAAACCATTGAATTAAACTCATATCTGTGTTTTCATAAAGGAACTTCCAAAGCATGGTGTCATGCAAATTCTTGTTTACATTTTTGGGAAATCTCTCACTGCCACTCCCTCCATGCTCTTTTCTTTTGATCTTCTTTTAAGTTGATCATCTTCATATAAGAGTGAAAGAATATTTACAGTATAATTTACTATAATGTTTTTAAAAATGTTGTCTGATTTATTAAGCAATCAATAAATAAATAAGGTTAGGTAAATAAGGTAGGTTTGAATTAGTAATATAAATGATATTTTGAGAAGAATGTAATGAAGAGAATGTGACAAAATAATGTGTAATATTTCAAGGAAATCACAAACTAGGGAATGTATTGTCCTTTATTGCAAGGTGAGGGTATACATAATATATTTATTTTTAAATTTTTCTTTTAATAATACATAAATTAAATCTGTTTTTACCTTAGTCTCTTGCTATTTGCTTTTTGAATTAATCGTTAGTCACTTGCTACCAGCTTTTTGTTTCCAGCTCCTGAAAGTGTTAGCAGTTTAAGTTTCAATATTTTGGAGTTCCTATTTAAATTAAATTTCTTTTAACACAGGATCTTCTTAAATGTTTTGGAACATCTTTTCCACTCCATATATTTTGCTATAGTCTTACTGTCCATTTGAACATTCCCTCTCCTTTTAATTATGGCAAATATCTTTCAGTATTTTATTATTCATTATTGGTCTCAGCTTTTTATCAATAATCTTTGCATAGTTTTATATTGAGACTTAAGCAAAATTATTCGGTATTATGTAGGGGTATTATATAGGCTTATTTCTGTACTTGTCATAACTAAAATATGAATGAGATGCCAAGATCTTCATATCGTTGACATGCAAGGGAAACTTAGTCAATTTCCAGATGTTTTTGTTAATTACATCGTTACATCATAGTTTTCTATTCCTTTGAATAATGAAATCCTGGAGTTTGGGTGACCTAAATTATCAATTTATTATATCTTTTTAACCTAAGACACAGAACGGTAAATATATACAGGAATGATTCCCCTTGGATCTAATTTTAACTTTCTCGCTACAGCTACTGCGATAGAGAGAAAGTTACGTAATGCTGCACGAAAAAACAGCGAATTTTCGGTAGAAAACTCTTATTACAGGGCCCTGGCAATGAAAAAGTTAATAAATCCAGATATTAAATTTATAAAAAAAATCCTCTAATACCAGTTTTTTTTTCTTTCTTCCAATTTATTGTTTTCCTTGATGATATATACATAGCTCAGTTACATTAACTCTACATATGTTTGTTGACTTACTAACTAAACTACAATTAATCTTACAACTAGCATTGCAGTCGAAGAAACCTAATGGTCACCTCTAATCAGGGTCCATTTCGGAAAATTGTTGTAGGAATATATGGAAAGGGTACTTATTTTTGATTCTTGTGGAATAGATGGAGTTTCTGGCTAGGTTGAATACCTGGTGTAGCCAGAATCCATGTTTTGTGGGTTCTTGGTACTGGAAAATCGATTGATGGCAAAACATCTCTCCGTCCGTCCGTCAGTCTGTGTCTGTGAACAACACTAGCGACTAAACCGTTATCTGATTTTCTCCAAAATTGATATTCCCTGATCGATCTAGCTGATGTCATGGTCCCTTGAAGTAGAAACCGATATTTTAATTTCGGGGGGTAAGTTACATGAAGCCCTCAGCGACATTTTCAAAAAAAAAAAAAAAATGGCTCCATAATTTTTGACCATACATTGTTATTGTATAGTGAGAAGGGTGTAGGTGTATGTTTGTTGAAAACCCCTATTTTTCGAAAATTGAAAAAATTCAAAATATTTTCAGCGCTTCAACTACAACTATGGAGATAAACATTTTTATCTTAATGAAATGTGTTCATGAAAAGCAGATCAAAAAATAATGTTATGTTCAATTTTTCAAGAACATGAGTATTTTTTGTGAAATTTTGTCAGAGGCAATTTTTTTTAAACCATTCTTTCTTAAAAAACAGCACATTTTTTTTAATTAAATTTAGACCTTAGTTATTGTAAAGGACACTTAAGAAAACGGTGCACATCACATGTTCGTTGAAAAGCTGATTTTTTGAGAATTTAAAAAAAATTGTGAAGATACATTTTTTTCTTAATGAAATGTGTTCATCCTAAACAGATTTTCAAATAACATCATGTTAAATTTTTTGAAAAATATGAGTATTTTTGTGTCAAACTAAGTCGTCCCCTTCAAAAATCTTGAGCTTCATGAATGTAATTTTGGAAGTGTATTGAGGCTTTTGGATGTAAGTTAGAATGTGTATATTATTTCATACTTCTTTGTTTGTTTTTTACATTCGAGCTTTTAATTTCGCTTGTTACTGAAAGTACTCAAGTTCAGTCAATTATTAACGATATTCAATGCATTGTTTATATATTTTGTTGAATTTGTATTCATTTTTTCAATTTTGCGAATTTAGTTCTCTTGGGTGCCTCCTCTTCATAGCATGGGTAAACAGAAAAGAGAAGACAAAATCAATATGAAATTCAATTGAAAGAAAATACCGAAATGATCTTTCACGATAAAATTAAAAGGAACTATTTTATTTTCTGTGAATTTTTATCTCAATTCTCAGCAATATTGGAATGGGTTCCCTCGCACAGCAAAAGGTGTCTAATTCTGTAAATCACATTTTGGGGGATGGGTGATTGCAATTGGGTGCTACATTGAATCAATTTTCAGTTTTCATACAATTATTATTTACAAAGGACACCGTTTTCCCAGAGTATGGACTGTATATACTTATTTATACATGTACAAGAATAAATACTTAGGAAAAAACAACTTTTTCTCTAGTCTGAAACATCTACAGATGTGAGAGCGTACGCTTCTGCTGCCGGAGCCAGTAACTATTTAGCTGTCTGAGAGATGCTGAGTCCTAGGCACAGATGTCAATGTTTCAGATGCCATCTTATCCGGAGTTATTCTTTAGTATTCCAACTATCGAGGTGATCTTTTTTTTTCTTAATAAAAATTCCAATAATTACTTTTTATAGACAGTCACAAATCCATTTATTAAAACAAAATGATTTTTACATTACAATGGTATCTGGAAACAAGAAACAGTGTGGCAACATTTCAGAGGTCAAGTTGTGCCTCCATCATCAGGGCTTAAAACATTAAGTCAACTAAAATAAGAAATTAAAGAATTAATATAAATAAAATAAAATAAATATTAAAAAATTAATATAAATAAATTAAAATAAATAAATAAAAATTAAAACCTACATTAAGATAAAACAAGTGCATTTGACAATATAAGGAATTCACAATAAATTTAAAATGTTGAGATGAATACATACTATACAAATAATTGGTTAAAATATCGTGATAAAATTGACCTTGAAAGGTGGTATGATGTTGACAACATATTTCCAATAAATTAACAATCACAATTGAAAATCTCGTTATGACCCATTAACATTTTTAAACTTAAAAAATAAGATGTAAGTTTAGATACTTGTGGTCTAAATTAATTCAAAATTGAAAAATCGAATTTAAACTGAATAAATTATAGGGAATACATACATGTGATGTATTTAGAAATCAATAAACATTATAAATTGTCAATTGTTCTTGAGAACATGTTGAAATAAAATAAATATAAAATTCAAACAACAATTATGACTGTTGAAGCAAAACCAAATTGTTATAGTCTAGAAATTAAAAAACTTTTTAGACGTCTTTCTACTAAATTATAAATTCTTAATTAAGAGAAGGAAGGCAAGTGCCCAGATAAAGAAAAACCATTCTCACATGAAAGTTGTAGAAAAAGAAAATTACATATGATATCCAAAAGAGTGTTACTAATGTCAACTGTGAACGCTCTTACTACAGAGAGAGTACTGAGAAGAATGTTCCTGGGTTTGCTGAATACTAGGAGGGGCAAGGTTAGATAGGCGGGGTGGGGGAAGGGGGGGAAGGGTGGGGACAGCTTTCTCAGAAAGCCTAGCAGATCGACTTCTGAGGAAATAGGGACATGAAGAGATAGTAATAGGGTTTATATGTTGTGAGGGAGGAACTTGGATATCTGACCCTGAGTGACAAATACTACCTTGAATTACATCATTTAAATTCCCTTGATGATTGAAATTACTTGACCTCTGAAACGTTGCCATGCTGTTTCTTGTTTCAAGATACCATTGTAATGTAAAGATCATTTTGTTTTAATAAATGGATTTGTGACTGTCTATAAAAAGTAATTATTGGAACTTTTATTAAGAAAAAACTTATTAACAGACAGCCTATGTTTCATCTTTATCGAGGTGATCTATTGCAATCTCTATAGACCTCCTTTTTTCAATTTTAATTTAGTGTTATACTTGATGATATTTACATAGTTCAGTTACATTCACTCTACATAAGTTTGTTAACTTACTAAACTAAACTAAAATTAATCTTAGAGATAGCATTGCAGTTGTGGAAACCTAATAGTTTCCTCTGGTCAGGGTCCATTTCGGAAAATTGTTTTAGGAATATGTAGAAAGGGTACTTATTTTTTATGCTTGTGGAATAGATGGGGTTTCTGACTAGGTTGAATCCAATTAAATTTGGTATCTGCATTAGGTTGGAGTAGAATCGGGAAGATAGTTATTGGATGTGCTGCGTTATGGGTTGAAGATTGAAACCTTTATGGAGCTGTGCATTACATATGAACCATGGTGCGTTGGTAATTGTTCTTAAGAACTGATTTTGGATAATTTGGATTTTATTAAGATTTGTCCTAGCTGCATTTAGCCATATTGGGCATGCATATAGTAGGAGGGGTCTAACTATTGTTTCATATATTGCGAGTGCAGTGTCATATGGTAGATGGCTGTTTCTATTGATTAATGGTTTTAATTGTAATAGTTTATTTTTAGCCTGTATGAATGCCTTGAGATAGCCTTTAGATGTAGAACCAAATGGCTTGTTTCTAAAATCTGCAGCATAAATCAAAAACACGGGTGAGTTCAATTTATAATAGGTTATAATATTATTTTTACCATTTGGTTTTTCATTATTTATCTTTTCTAATAAACATAAAACAGAAAAACTATGAAAATTAATAAAACAAAAACCAATTTTAACAAAACAAATAAACTATTAAATTTCTGGTTTATTTATACAGAGCTGTTGGGTGCAAATTATAAGATCAAAGGTTAACATTTTGGGAAACTAGAGAATTTACAGGACTTCAATTTGTATTTAACCTTTTTTATTATCTGCATAAGAACATGAGATATTCATAAAAACTAAACTTTTCTATTTTCCCCTTCTGTTTGTTCATTGTAAGGGTCAAAATCGGATATAAATACCTTAAAAAAATTGGAAACATCTCTATCATCTGTAGAAGATCGCAAGGATAATTAAAATCAATATTCATAGATGTACTGTGCCTAAAAAAATTTAAACGTTAAAAATAAGCCAAAAAATGTGATTTTTTCATTTGTATGAAGCCCTCTTGGTAAATTGATTTAAATCTGGCGAAAAACGTGTTTTTCCATGCTTCAAAAAAATTACGATTTTCAACATAAATTTTTTTATCCCCTGGGGGAAGATTTGCCTATCTTAATCCGCTACCCCCTTTCAGAAACAAATTACGTGAAAACTACTCGTTTTTAAAAGAAATTGTAAATGCCCTTTTTTAAAGAACTGATTTTTTACAAGTGACTTTGCCTAAGGCAAAAAATCTGTATCTTCAATTTTGTCTTGAAATGTTAAGTTTTTGCGATTTTTGTAGAAACGGAGAGTTTGCCGAAAATGGAACAAGCACCCTTACCCTTTTTTACTGTTCTTTTATATACATGAGGAGAAAATTTAAAGAAAATATTTGGACCAGTTTATTTTAAAAACTGTTATCAAACAATTAAAATTGCCTATGGTTCACCCAAAATTACACAAGAATGAGTCACATTTTCAGAAAATTGAACATTACCTTATTTCAGGATGTCTTTAAAAACAGATTTCTTTAAGGAAAAGTTCCTGTCTTCAATATTATAGTTGTAAGAACATGACTAAAAAAAGCACTTTTGCAATTTTTGAAAAATCAAGGATTTCAACGAACTTGTACCTGCACCATTCTTCTAAGTATCTTTTACGGTATCTGAGGTCAAAATTTAATCAAAAAATTTTGTACCTTTATTGAGAAAAAAAAAGTTACAAATTTTTGAAAAATTGTACATAATCTTATTAAAAAATTTGTCTTTGAAGAACAAATTTCATTAAGGAACAAATCTTTCTTCAATATTTTAGTTGTAGCAAGAGGCCGAAATAATTTTTTATTTTTGCAATTTTTGAAAAATTTGGATTTTTAACGAAAACTAGACATGCACCATTCCCTTAAGTGTTTATTACACTAACCGACAACAAAATTTAATCAAAAAATTTGGTACAATATTTTTGAAAATTTGAAAAACGTCCCTGGGGCTTCATGTAAAGTACCCCTCCCCAAAAATTAAAATTCAAGGAACCGCAACATCAGACAGATCGTTTGGGGAATATCAAATTTGGAGAAAATCAGCTTAAAGGTTTGGTCGCTAGTGTTGTTCACACACAGACGGGCGGACAGACAGACAAACGTTTGGCTGTGAATCGATTTTTCGGTATCAAGGACCCACAAAACATGAATTCTGACTTCAGCACATGTTTGAGTACTTTTTTATATTTAGCAACTGGGTATATTAACTTTTTCGTTATCAGGGTATGACAAGAAGAGTTTTTCTACTGAAAATTCGGCGTTTTTTTCCGCAGCATTACATAACTTTTTCTACACTGCGTGAGAAAGTAAAAGGCCTTGTTAAACATAACATGCGTGTCACTCTAACGACCTTAAATTTCAATATGACAGCATTTCACAATTAACAAAGATCATGGAGCAAGAATATTCTCTGATGCAAGACATTCAAATACTTTCAAAGCCTAGGGTTATCAGATCATTCAGTGTTGCCAGATTGGTGGATTCCCTCAAGTTTTGGTGGATTCTTTTAGATTAGGGGGCTGTTTTGAAGGTTTCATAATTTGGGAGGGAAGGTTTGGAGGCTCCTATTTTTATAATAATACAAAGAGATTTGCGCTGAAAATATGTACTTATAAATTAAAGTACACCCTCATGAACATGAATTTCAAGGGACCGAAATAATCGGACTTCGTGTTATAAAAATTCATGTCGTCCTAACATTATAAATGTCCGTATTACCATAATCCCTTTGCCAGGACCGAAGTTTTGTTCGTATTGCGATGAAATTTGTGTTAAGCAAGTTCGTGATAACAAGGGTTTACTGTATATTGATAAGATCTTAATCTCATGATTCCATTCACAATCGTTTGTGAATCGAATCTGAAAAAGTAATAGTATGTTTAATATTATTAAAGCATTTAAATGTATTTTGAATTGCGTCATTTATTAGAATTAAATGTTAATAACTTTAATAATGTCAGTATTAATGATAATAAATTTTAATATTTTGGAGAAGTAATTTCTAAAATTGTTTGTTAAATTTACTATGTAAATTGAAAAAATAAGTAGAAACAGTTTCGGAGGATTATTTAATAATTTAGGGAGGGAAATTACATCTCATTGCTGGAATACTTTTCTATTTTTTTATCTTTTGCAAAATTATAATTTTGTGCCTTAGAGGTTTTGCTTAGCAAGCAAGACAGAATGTCAGTTTCTCAAAAAATAGTATAATTTATTACAGATATTACACACATTAGTATTTATTGTACACTTTTATTGTGTAGAATAAAAAGAAGCAAGAATAATTTCACATATAAATTGAACATCCAGAACTGAAGGTCATGCAATGTATCGCATTACGAATGCATTCAAAACGGTGCTATCATTACCTTATGCATATCTGTATATACATTTTTCCCGACTTTAATAAACTTCAATAGAGAACATTGTAACAGTAATGTTAAGTAAATAAAACACACTTATCTTATCTTTTCCACCATGTCGCTGTTCAACAGTGAACAATGAACTAAGGTTTCACTGATGACAAATTATTTTTTAATCTTTTATGCTGATGAAATTAAATGGAAATGTTTCTGTGATGTACATGTAGGAGTGCTTGTATGATAATTGTAGGTACTAGTAAACTGAAATTTTAAGTTGTTGGTAGTTTGTGTTAAATATGAGTTATAATATTATCTCTTTTCATTTTGATGCATTCTATAATAAAATTGCTTTAGCATCAATACCTTCTGAGAATAGGGTAATGAAATAAAATAGAAAATCAAATACTAATGTGACTTGACACCACATTTTTTTATTTTGAAAATTTAATGATTTTCTGAAAGGAACATTTTATTAAATTAAATATGTTTAATTCAACACATGCTTGCATAATCAAGAGTGTTAAGGAAATAGCATTGTTAGTTTTTGGGTTCAAATGGTTGTGGATTTGAATTCCGATGTTGTCATGGATGTTTGCTTGGGTGGTGCGACATGGAGGAGCTTTCCCAACCACCATGTTATCACCTTTCAATTCTCTATTTTCAATTCCCAGAGTATTTACTCCTTCACTTAATCTGGCTATGCATGGCAGTCTCTTGGGATACCTTGGCATCAATAGTAAAAAGCTTTACTATTCAAGAAAGCTAAAAGACTATATTGAGGCTATATTAAAGTGGAGGAGGGTTCCTTCTCTGAGAGGTTCTGGAAACAATTGAAAGGACAACATGAAGGAAAATGCCAGAATTTGGGATCAGCTAAAGACTGAAGATTACAATGGTCTTATAAAATAAATAATACTCCCAACTGAATGATTTGTTACATACTGTGTTGATTTTAATATCTATTGAAAGTATCTTGTAGATCAATAAATAAAAATCACTAATGTCCCTGTCAAATTGGATTATATTTAATAAAAATATTTTGTATGGTATAATTTCATATGTATTTGTTAAATGCTCATTGCAAATATTGGAAACTACTATTTATTCACTGTGATCTTTACACACAAAATTCTAAAATTTGAACCAAATAATCTTCACATTTATGTCCCATAGTCCATGTTTATGTCCCACACCAATAGATCTTCCATATCCACAGTTCTTGCAAGGTTTTGGATTTTCTCATTCATTCCCTTCACTGCAGAAAATCAGATCATGAGGTATACTACTTATTGACTGATTTCAATGAGACACTCAAGATGCACAACATAGCAGTGCTGTATATATCTAAATTCTTACAATGCTGAACTGCGTTTCTCATCAAAGCAAATGAAAATTAAAGTGGGCGAGGCATTTTTACTAGTCATTTAGGTAAAAATGACCATGCAAGGCATTTTTACACCCCCTACCGCTGATAACTGATTTTAATAATAAACTTAGAAGCAAAGAGTTTTCTCAAGTTGTGGGATATAAAACTGGAAAGTACACAAGAGATACTGTAAAAGCACCTGGCCTTAGAAAATTAATATGTGTATCATACCTATATATAACACCAGTAGTGCTGCAGCAGCATATACTTGCTCACATTGTTTTGTAACGGCTACGCAATATAATACTACATGAACCTGCAAAAGCATTTTCAAGCTGTAATTTGTACTCTGGCTCTTAAGTTATTCATGTGACCTGTACACTACCAGCCTCACAGGTAACTACAAACTTCCCAATGCTTTAAAAGCAAAGTGGAACATTTGTATTTGCAATTTTCAAAAATTCAGTGTTTTATTGACCTTATTTCAAGATCTAATTTTCAAGGACAAATTTCATCAAGGGAAACAAAATTTAACTTTTAACTTTAACTTCTCAAATATCCATTGCTGTATTGTGACCTAAGGCAGTGTACTGTGGTAATATAGAATTAAAGTTAAATAAAATTTCTTACAAAATTATGGTACTCAACTTTTTCAATTTTTCTATCATATTACAATTAAATCATATATTTAAGGGAAAAACCTAATTGGGCTAACTTCAAATAAAGTTTGCGGATTGCTTGAAAGAAAGTATATCAATACACTGAAAATTCAAATTGCAGAATTGAATAAAAATATAATTAATATTGTGATTTTCAATAGTAAATTATAATGAAAATTAAATTAATTATTTTTCATATTCTTTTGGTCTATTCCTGTTCTTCAAGGATTTTTCTGATGGTCCGTACTTGGTGAAGCACCAGTAGTATATATTTCAATAATTTCAGGCAGAAATTACACAAAAATCACTAGTTTTTTTCAAAGAAATTTAGTACATGACCTTTTTTTAATGAACTGACTTTTTAGAACAGATTTTAAGACAAAAATTTCTTTCTTCCATTTTCTAGTTTCCAAGTGATAAGCTAGTGCGAAAATTAGTGCAAAGCTAGTTTCGAAAATATGGAGAGTTCAACGAAAATGAGACTTGCGAATTCTTTTAAGCATCCCTTCTTCCATCTGTGGAAAAGAATTAAAGAAAAATTTTGGGAGAGTTTTTGAAAAATACTTTTTTAAAAATTGCATAAATTTCAAGTGCAAATTGCTCAAAACTACTTGTTTTTTCAACAAAGTTCTACATGACTTTTTTTAAAGAGCTGATTTTTTACAACAGACTTTGAGGCAAAAATCTCTATCTTCAATTTTGTAGTTTTGAAATGTTAACTTTTTGCAATTTCAAAAAAAGTGTACAACAGCCAAAAATGGACTAGCACCATATTTTTACCAGCCCTTATTACACATGTGGATGAAATTTAAAGAAAAAATGTGGAATGGTTTTTGAGAAAAAAATTGTTAATTTTTTTTTAAATGCTTATAGTTTGCGCATAATTACTCTAAAACTACTGATATTTTCGAAAAATTGAACAGGACTTCATTTCACAATGTATCATTAAAGGACAGATTTCATTAACGAAAGAAAACCTTCTATCTTCCATGTAATAATGGTAGGAAAAAGCTCCCAAGAAATTGCATTTTTGCAATTTTCAAAAAATCTGGGATACCAACGAACATGAGATTTGCACAACCTCTAAAACATTCTATACGCTATCCAAGAACAAAGATAAATCAGAAAATTTGGTGCCAATTTTTGAGAAAATTTTGAAAAAAAATTGAGGTTTCTTATAAAGTACCTTGGAAAATCAAAATATCCGGTTGAAACTCCCAAAGCTTTGAGTTCATTCAGATCGCTGGGGCAACATCAATTTTGGAATAAATGGGCTGAACATTTTAAACACTAGCATTCACCACAAATGGACAGACAGATATAGACATGGACAGAAAGATGTTTTATCACCAATTGATTTTTTGGTATTAAGGACCCACAAAACATTGATTCTCACTACACTATGTGTTGGGAAGTAATTTACTAATTTTTAAAACAATCTTGAAAGGGAGGAGTCCCCAAATAAGTTTATAGACAGATGCATAAACTTTGTTTTACAGGTCTCATCATGATTTGCCCCAGTTTGGGGAATTGGTTGTCATCATCAGGATAAAAATGTTTCAAAAGTAATTTCATTAAAATTTAAATGTGTAAATATTGAAATGGTAAAAGAAATTTTTTTATATAAAACAAGAGAAATGTTAAAAGTAAAATTATTATGAAGAGGTCACACTTACCGAACACAGCAGAGCCCATAATATGAAATTGTCGTCATACATTGGCAAAAGAGTGTGTCAGACTGTTGTAACATCGGCAAAAGGCCATGTCTTCTCATACGTCAACTCCCCTTCCTATGACTCAATATGCTGTTACATATAAATGTGATGCAACCAGTAACTTCCTCATTCACTCCGCTGCCATTTTGACACTCTGAAATGGCCTTCTGCCGATTGTCGGGATGGGACAGTTTAAAGTCATGGAGATGACCCACTAATGAAGCAGGTATTAAATCTGACCAAAGAATGGGAAACAGAGGAATTGTTAGTGTAGCAAGAAGAATTGCAAGGAAAACAATGCAAGACTCGCAGAATAGCAGACACTGAACTCTTGATGCTACTAAACATGAAATGTGAGTCACAAAAAATGTTAAAGAAATCGTGGAGAGACAAACCACTCCACAGACAGTAAATAAAAGTAATGGACAAGGTGCAGATTAATAAAGATCAATTATTTATGTGGCTTAAGAGGGGAAGAATGAAGACAGAATCAAAACCAGTTACAATAGCCTCTCAACATCAGGTGTTGAGAACACGACATTATGATAAAGCGGTTCTCAAAATTTTCCAAGATGATAAATGCCACATTTGACAGGAACAAGTAGAAACCATTGATCATATTGTCTTAGCTTGTCCAATTCTAGCAAAGATCGAATACTTGAAAAGACACGACACAGTGTGTAGACACCTCCACTGGTGGATCTGTACTGCCCTCAAAGTTCCAAA
Source organism: Teleogryllus occipitalis (assembly GCA_011170035.1). NCBI lineage: Eukaryota > Metazoa > Arthropoda > Insecta > Orthoptera > Gryllidae > Teleogryllus > Teleogryllus occipitalis. The sequence goes on from BLKR01014757.1 coordinate 121,922, forward strand.
TACATACCCCAAGTGGTACGAACACTCACCAAAACTGATGGAATGTGAGAGTATGATGTGAGTACCATACAACCAACAAATTCAAACTACTTGCACGATTGTGACAAACAAACTGGATATTGTTATCCGGGATTTGAAGCAAAAAGCTGTCAACTTTTATATGATGCTGTGCCATGTGATCAAAATGTCGTAACCAAGTAGGCAGAGAAACGTCTTAAATTCAAGTTTGGAAATCAAGATCAGCCGAATGTGGGGCGTAAAAGCACAGGTTGTCCTGATAGTTATTGGAGTTCTGGGATTTGTTCTGCAAAATTTGTGTAACAACTTGGCTAAACTTCCAGGTCATTCAAAAGAGTGGTAAGTGCAGGAAATTGCTTCATTGGGAACAGCACACATTTTGCACAAAGTATTGTAGAGGCACCGACAGTCCCCATAATTACACACGTTTCTCTTCAGGATAGAATATGCCTGGGCCTCAGAAGAGAACGTGTAGCATGGTCAGAAATGGCCGATACGATAATAATGAATATAATAATAATAATAATAATAATAATAATAATAATAATAATAATAATAATAATAATAATAATAATAATAATAATAATAATAACAACAATAACAACAATAATAATAATAATAATAATAATAATAATAATAATAATAATAATAATAATAATAGTAACAACAACAACAACAACAATAATAATAATAATAATAATAATAATTATATAGTGCTTTTTTAAAAGTGGCTGCATTTGTATATTCATTCAATAGTCTCTTATTTAGTTTTGTACTTGAAACCGCAAGTATTTCAGTGCAATAAAGTAATTTCATTTGCAATAAATCCACACTGCTTGGAAAAACAAAAGTGATCCAACATGGAATAAATATATATTATGAACTGAAAAATTGCATTTCAAAATTACATTTGACTTACCCAAAATTTTAAAATTTGCCTAATGAAAAGTTTTGTAGAGAGGATACGCTACTAATAAAGATATTTTTGAATGAAAGACACGTCCAGGTAAATCATTTTAATTAGCAGTTTCCTAATGACACTAGAAGAAATTTTGGGTAAAAACATGGCTGAGTTTTAAAGGAAACCAAGTATGAAAATCCAGGCTTCATGACAGTATAAATGTACGGTGATTTACTGAAGGGCTAGAAAATGACAAAAACTCGTGATGATTCTAAAAAATATGTTCTGTAATATTTTGAGATAATGTACCAAATTAAGGAAAATACAGTGTTCATGATATTTCTTTATTATCTCTACATTTGCATTGTAAACTATTATCAATTAACATGCCATATATGTTGATCTGTTTGACATCAATTTGTATTTGACATGTAAGATTGACGCACCGATAAACATCCAGAAAAATTGGTCCATTTAAGTTAATTCACATAACACATGACCACGGGTTGAATCGGTGAAGCTTTTTTGCTTTGCACACATAAATTTTCACCATTTTATTTTGTTTTAAGGTTTATTACAACTTATACAATTTTATTTCCAGTTTCATATGAGACCTGTCTTTTGTCTGCTTGTAGCATAAGGGACACTCGCATCTTAGATGGTTCATCCGACCGCATGATGAGTTTGTCCACGAGAGATTCGAATACCAGTAGAACATGTTGATGGCTTGGCAGATGGAATCTGCTTGTCTGCATGTAGCAGAGGTGCACTCGCTTCTTAGATGGCTTCATCCGACCGCATAATGCGTTCACTTCTCGAGAGATACATGTACCAGTAGAACATGTTGATGGCGAGTGTGCTTGTAGCAGAAGGGGCACTCGCTTCTTAGATGGCTTCATCCGACCGCATGATACGTTTGCTCCGAGAGAGATACATGTACCAGTAGAACATGTTGATGGCGAGTGTGCTTGTAGCGGAAGGGACACTTGCTTCTTAGATGGCTTCATCCGACCGCATGATACGTTTGCTCCGCGAGAGATACGAATACCAGTAGAACATGTTGATGGCGAGAAAACACAGCGGGAAGACCACCCTGGAGGCGCGGTCGATCTTGGAGACGGAGTTAAACCTGGGCGTCTTCCTCTTGCGTCGGCTGCGGCTGAGGCGGGCGCTGCGGAGGCTGAGGCGGTGGGCGGGGCCGGCGGGCGCGTCGGCCGTGGCGGGGGCGGGGCGAAGCGCGTCGCCCCCGCCGCCGTCGCCGTCGCCGCCGCCACCTCCCGCCCCTCTGGGCTCGGGCGACGCGGAGGGCGCGGGCGGCGGCGGTGGTGGCGGCGGCGGTGGCGGCGGTGGGGGCGGCGGGGCCAGCTCCCGCGCGGGCCGCGGGGCCTCGGGGTCGCGCGCCACCCGCGCCGCCCCCGCGGGGCCCAACGTCCCCAGCGCCCCGCGCGGCGGTCGCGCGCACCCGAAGCACGCGGCCGGCCAGGGCGTGCGCGGCGCGGTGACCCGGCGCGGCGCCACGCACCGCGGCACCCGGTACTCGCTCAGAGGGATCACCTCCACGGGCCGCGGGTCGCCCCGCCGCGCCGCCCCGCCGCCCGCGCCCCCGCCCCCGCCCCCGCCGGACGCCGGCCCCGGGAACTGCAACATAAGACATAGTGAATTTTTCAAAACAACATTGGAGTTTATATCAACAGTGGCAAATTTATTGTTTTGAGACAGCCTTACCGACACACCACAGCTCCCTTCTTGCCAGCCTTCCTCGTCGGAACTGGACTCGGAGCTGAAGTCGGCACTAAAGTAGCATTCTCCTGACCCATACTTCGTAAAGTAATGAACGACAGCAAACTGAAACAGACATGCCGAGGGAATTAGTTTAAAAGATTTCGTTATTACTTTCATTAAACTAAAGTAACTATGCACGTAAATAAAATATGCAATATTAATTTTTATTTAAGAGTACAATGAAATACAATAAGGTATGTAACAATTTCACTACCATTGTTATGCAAATTCCAGAGTTTTTGGTAATGGTTCAATCCGTTTCTGAGTTAGATGAACTTAATAGTTCCCGAGGAATTGGAGTACGTGTAAAGAGAAGGACGTTACATTTATGGAAGGAAGGAGCATTTGTGGAAGGAAGTTACATTTATGTCCAGAAGCAAAGAAGGGGTCATTCAGCATTTGCTCTGTGAGTAAGGGAAAATACGAAAACATGATCGAGATGGGGGCATTGGCCCAGAAGCTGAAGTACATTACTTGTTACAGGGTTATTAAGTACTTTTAAAATTATACAATACAAATGTAAACTAATACGTTGTATATTATTGTTAAAATTGATATTACGTTTTTTCTGATGGCCAGTGTAGTATGTATTGTATAGAATTAAATTGTACAAAAACAGTAATGCAGTAGGATTTTTTTTTCTTCTTAAACTTGGCTATCGATTTCAGTGGTTTCATATCACTTGGTCATATGTGTTATAAACATAAGTATTATATGAAAATACGATTAATAACTTTTCTACAATATGTTACAAGGTAAGTCAGTTTTGACAAAAACTACCGATTTCTAAAATAGAAACAAAGCAATGCTAATATTTCAAGCTGAAGAGAGGATTGCAAGAATCACATGGATGATATTTGCTTATTTTTCGAATATTTCTGTTCTGTCTGGGTACTATAGCACGGGATTTCCCAGAATATAATGCCATATCACAAGCCGGAACGTACATTTGCAAAATACACGCAACTAGCTGCATGAAGACTGACTGACTCTGAAAGAATTCTGAATGCGTGATGTAATGAATCAGCTTACAAAACACCTGATGTCAAGCGACGAGGTAGAAAATAAAACCTTCAGCTCTCAAGTGTGACTTTTGAAAACTGGCAAATTTTGCTGTTTCATGCTCCCATTTTCCACACTATCCACAGTAGTAGTTTTGCTACAGCAGGTCACTAGTATACACTATTTGTCAAAAATAAGAGCAGATAAGATTTCCTTTTCTCTTTTTTAAACTAAAATGGTTATCTTTGAATACTCACCTGAATTATAGTCGCGAAAATGAAGGCGAAGGACAGGAAGACGAAGAAATCGAGGGCTGTCGGGTATGGCACTTTGGGCAGGTCCGTCCGCGCCTCCAGGCCCAGGAACGTCATTGTAAGCACCGTCGTGATACCTGATGAATGACAGACGCTCGTAAAAGATGTTTAATTTCTACATTGAGAAGCGGATACCTTACACTGAATTCTAATTAATTCATAATTGCAAATAATTAAAAAATCAAAATATTTACTCAAATCAATTTTTAAAATAATGTGTATAAAGTTTTTTTATTAATAAAACGTATCGAATGGTTTTATGATAATCCTTTATTATAAGCAATTACACGTTTCGTAACACGTTTAGTTACATCTTCAGGTTACTAAAATCATACGAATACAGAAATCAATAGTCTTATCTACATATCAAATTGGCGTAGTTTAATCTATTTCGAATGTCTCTTCAGTAAAAGTTAATAAATTAGCATGTCAAATCAGTAAAAGTCAGGAAAAATCAGTAAAAAATTATATCAAATATTGGATACGTTTTATTAATAGGAAAATATATTAACAACCAGGAAGAAATCTTATTTTATATCTACAAGTTTTAATGTGTTTGGAGGTTGAGTTCGGATAACATCAAACATTTCATATGTCTCATTTCTTTCATATCTTTGTGAATACGTTCCAACTCTTGTAAATACATATTCAATAGCTAAGAATCTGTTAACGGAATTGCAAACTTTCTCAAATCAGTCAAATTTACAATTTTTTACATTCTCGCCTACTAGATACTTACGTAGAAAAGTGAACGTAATGTAATGCTGAGGCGGAAAGTGGCCATTATTTGACAGAAAAACTTATAAAATTGTGGGTCTGTGTTGTCGAAAAAGTGAATAAATCGTGCTCCTAAGTTACCTTCTCTTAACTAATTAAGTAGTGGGACTCCACTTTTGCGGGTTCTTGATAACGAAAACCTGATTGACTGCAAACCATCCCTGTAAGTTTAGTTTAAGTTAAGTTTAGTCCATAAAGTTATGTTTGTCCGCGGGCAGTATTAGCGCCTAAACTGTTCAAACGATTTTATCCAAAAGTGATATTCCCCGATCAATCTGTCCGAACTTGACATCCTGCGAATTTGAAACGAATATTTTCATTTTTGGGGTATCTTACATGAAGCCACAATATTTTCAAAATTTTCTCAAAAAAAAGCCCCGATTTCTTTTATTAAATTTTTTGCTCGGATTGAAGGAAGAATGCTAAAAATATGGCGCATGTCTATTTTTTCTTGAACTCCGAATTAACTGAAGAACTCTGAAATCTGTTAGTGAATTGCAAAAGTTCAGAATTTTTCGTCTCCCCACAAACAGAATATTGAAGATAGATTTTTCCATAATAAAATCCGTTCTTCAAAGATAGTTTTTTAAATGTAGCTTTTTTTGAAAATATGACGAGTTTTCGCGTAATTTTGCGTGATATGAAGGAAAATAAAAAAGTTCTAAAAATGGCTCCTAATATTTTCGTGAATTATTTTCACAAGTACAGTATAGCACGCTTATATAAATGGAACGTCTCATTTTCGTCGGACACACTATACTTCTGATTGATTGTTAGCGATTCCTGCTGCGTCAACGGTGACGATCATTAGTATCGTAAGTGTAGTGCGAGTTTCCTCAGGAGGTGGCGTTGGTCTACCCTCGCTGGAAGGCGAGATTCGGCATCGACCTACCGTTGGCTAGTGGGGTTTTCCCCAACCAGGTATCTTCCACAAGCGGGCACCGCCCTAGTCGGGACAAGCTCTAAGCTCCCGACCGGTCTCCCGGCATGTGTGGTAGTGGAGTGCATGTTAGTAAGTAGTGGAGTGTGTAAGTATGAGGTGAGGATAGGACCAGAAAGAGGAATGAAACATCGCGCGCGGTGTGTGGCCCGTTTGTTAGGGTATTGCTACGAATTTAGCCTGGTATTCATCGGAGAAACCATGAAAAAATTCTGATCAGAGCAGTCGGCCGTTAGAATTCTTCTCCAGACAGCGACTGAATTCAACCTAGCTGGCAAGCTAGTGTCGAAAATCCTGCCACTGTCGGGGCTTGAATGTAGGACCTCCCGGTCAGAGGCACTGCAGTGTCATCAGTTGATGCCCTAAGCCACCTCTCTCGGTCTATACTTTTGAGAAAAGTTTAAATTTCTTTGGCGTTCAAATGAGTCACGTCTTTCAAACGGGTCACTTTTTTCCCTATCTCTCGAATAATTCTAATTTCCTTCCGACTACCCCGTATTTTGAAAATTCTTCTGAACAAGAGACAATGTAGTATCTTCGTATTCTCGGATGTCGATGGCGAAAGCACACTATTATAAATCCACAAGAGGTCTTGACCATCAGTTTCATAATGAGTAAAAACAAAATAGGGAAGTATACATTTTATCGTTATGCACTGGAAGTGGTGGTGTACAAAATTGTGTCATGTTAGACAATCTGACCTTTCTGGAAATGTCATCAGTTGAGGAAAGAGAGAATTTGCTTCCTGCCCACCCTAACGCGCTGCAATTCAGTTATGAAGGCACACAAGGGGAAGGGTCAACCAAGCCCGCACCGCTCGTTCTGTTGCCCCAAAAGGAGCAACTTCGAGACCACCGCTTCTGGCATGAAGGCGAGGCCAGCGACTGTGGTACAAGTTGGTGGACTAGCGGAGACAAGCGGAGATAATAAGACAAGAAGATCAAAATTCGGCAAGTAATGCACAGAACAGAACTAGACCAATAGGATGAGTGTTTTTGAAATCTATTCGAAGTATTTTGGTAGGAATATTATACAGATTTTACATGCTATTTAGGCTAAACAGGAAAGAGAAAGAAATTGTGATTGGAGAGAAATCTCGGCTCTCATTTCTGATTCTAAGAACATATGAAGGGGTCGCAGAGTCTATTATACTACAGTCGACTCCGATTGTAGTGAACTTCTAGGGGCTAACATTTTTGATTCACTATATCAGAGGTTGACTATATCCGATGACATCAAAATTAAATAGAATTTCTCCATAACGATTGATTTTTATTAATACAGAAACACAGCGAAATACATTAACAGCACGAACTGAAAATATCAATTCTTTAGTTGTCCTTATAAAATCGATTGTTTTCAATTGTTTGTTGCATACATCTTTTATTAGTTATTTCTCTAGCTTCTTCTCCAGAGTTCGTGATCACTCCACACTTGATTCTGCATTGATTTCAGTGTCGTAATGTAGTCTTGGCGCTCTTCAGTGCTTCTTGCACTGTTGCCCTTACTCTCCGAAGATCCTTTTACTCGCCTAATAACATACGAGATACTTTCGGCGCGGGATGGCGCCAGTGGCGAATGAAGCTGATCGCATTTCCGCGCGGCATGGCGGATACCGCCAGGCTGTGGCAGTCGCGTGATTCCTGTCGCCTACGTAAAACTAAACGCGCTTTGTCCCGCGGTATATCAAGGAACACCTAACTTGAAACTGAAGCTAGTAATCGCGTGTTGCCGCCGCCAATTGTAGCCCACGCAAAACACGGCCTTTGCTTCCGCAGTGAAACTGAGTGGCATTAGGTCATCAATAAGGTCCCCTTCCCGGTTCGCTACCTTCACCTCAAGTCGAGAGAGTCTTTTTCGATTATGCTATTTGGCCGACGATATTTTTTTCAATCTGCATAGTGTTAAAATTTGTAGCACTGAGGAGATATATTCTTTTCCAGGAGGGAATTAACTTCCAGGACGTTGTTCAGTTGACTCCGGTTATAGTGAACATCACTATAAGTGAGGTTCAGTGTATTCGATGATGTCAAAATTAAATAGAATTTCTCTATATAGGGGGCCGGCTGCTCTGATCGATAGTTTTCCGTGGTTTCTCCGATCAACACCGGGCGAATCCAAGAGCAGTGCACTTAGGAGCAGGAGCACCAGCAGCAGCCCCCTAACAAACGGGTCACATACCTCGCGCGATTTTTCCCTCCTCTTCCTTGTCCTATCCTCACACACACTAACATGCACTACACTATCACTCATGCCGGGAGACCGGCTGGTAGCTTAGTGCTTGTCCCGGCTTGGGCGGTGCTCCGCTGGAGGGAGATACCTTGTTGTGGGAAATCGCGCTTGCCAACAATAGGTCGGCGCCGGATCTCGCCATCGAGCGGGGAAGACCACAGCCACCTCTCGATGAAAAAACATGTACTACACTGACGGGATCAATGACCTCAGTAGTTAACTTGCCCAGAATCACTAACAACCAACCAACCAACCAACTAACCTACCAACCAACCAACCAACCATCGTGCCTTATACATTCCCTAGAAATTTGTAACATTTAATAAGACATCCTGACCGGGAGCGGTAGCTCACTGCAGCGCCTCTGACCGGGAGGTCCTAGGTTCGAGTCCTGACGCCGGGAGGATTTTCGGCACTAGCTTTTCAGCTAGGTTGAATTCAGTCGCTGTCTGGAGGAGAATTCTAGCGGTCGGCTGCTCTGATGGGTAGTTTTCCGTGGTTTCTCCGATCAACACCAGACGAATGCCGGAGCAGTACCCTACCAAATGGGCCACGGACCGCGCGCGATCTGTCCTTCCTCTTCCTTGTCCCATCATCTCCCCTTACACACACACACACACACACACACACACACACACTTACACTAACATGCACTACATTACCATATATTCCGGGAGACCGATTGGGAGCTTAAGAGTTTGACCAGCTGGGGTGGTGCCCCGCTGGTGGGAGTCCTGGTTTGGGGGAAACCCCACTAGCCGACGGTAGGTCGGCGCCCAAAACATGCACTACACTAACGGGAATAATGACCAAAGCAGTTGACGTGCCCGGAAACACGAAAAAAATCAATCAATAAGACGAATTCACCTGTCGCACTTACCTAGGGAGACGCGATCCGCCGTAGCCTCTCGGTTCAGCCAGAAGGAGACCCACGACAGCACGACCAGCAGCACGCACGGCCCGTACACCTGGATGAGGAAGTTGCCCATGTGCCGCTGCAGGTGGAAGCTGACGAACAGCATCGAGTACTCGCCTGCAGAGCACAGCAGCCCAGGGCGCGCCGTGAGGGGCGAGCGCTGGGCGTGGGCCGCCGGGGGGAGGCGGGGCAGGCCCCCGCAGCGCTTGCACACGAGGAAGCAAACCACCTACTGCAGGATGCTGCAGTCAAGTTGTCGATGCCGGAGCGAACAAAGCCTCAGGCCGGCGGCCGGCAAGGAATTACAATATTCCAGATTTTGTGGAGGGGCGGTTAACGCCTCTTGTTGCCAAGTAGGTGATGTACCACAGAAGTAAATAATAATTGTATGAAAGTGATTCTTTACATTTGGATATTTTAACGTTTCGCGAATTCGTATATTTAATGAGTCGAAACTCGTTTCGACAGTATTGTCTGTACTAGAGACCTAAGATAACCGTTGAAGATCTTGAAGACTTTAATAAAATTTTGGAACTGTCAATTGCAACAGGAAAAACCGTTAGGATGGAACAATTCTTAATGCTTTTTGTAAAAAAAAATGATGCTTCTGCCTTACCACATGGCGACTTGGTCAATTTTTTCGTCGAGAGATTAATCATTACATCAGAAGTTCTACTATAAAATAGATATTTTTAGATTTTTTTAAAACGAAAACTCTGAAGGTAAATGTGTACATGTATATGAAGAGAGTTCGCCCTGCATTGTATGAGGAATTTTAACTCAAATTAAAAAATAAATAAATAAAAAGTGCCATCGAAATTTTGGACTTATGATGTTCATTCTCGACAAGCGACTAACGAAGAATTAAGCTTTTTAAACATTGTTCGTCAATACCTTACAGTCTTTATTTGTATTTACGATATTAGGATCCATAAACGTACTCTAAAAAACGGGAGGCGATCAATATCATGGATTAATTTTGTTTCATCGTTTTAGAAATACCCTTAAATATTTTACAATTTTAAATATAATGAAAAGGGAAATCAAAAAATCCCAATTTTGCCACAATAACCGTCATTAAAAAGTATAAAGTTATTTTATTTATGTATTGTGAACATTTAAACACTTTCAAATTAAATGACGAATGTTCACTTACTTTTATTCGACAAATGAAAATTAATATTTCATTCCTACTAAAATTGTCTCATACTGTAGGAAAGAGAGCTCTAAAGATTTTTTGAAAATTGCACATGAAATATTTTATTTCTTAAATACTTTTATCGTACAGCTCAACACTAATTCAAATACACTGCAACTTTTTAAATTTTGCGTACACCAAATGAACGGATATATGTATATATTAATTGAATTTATACAATACTGTTCTGTACAATACAAACTTTTTGAAAGTATTTTGAACGCTCTTCCAATCCAGAATCGATTGATTTGAATGCAGCAGTATAATATGCAAAGGGTGATAATAAATACCGATCCAGTGAGAAGTCAAATATCTTAAAATTGAAAATAAAAAATAAATTCAATATTCTCGAATTAGTGTCGACAGGTTCTCAAATTATTTTAAAATGTTAATATTCTTGACTGTCGGATTTTTATTTTTGCTCCGTATCGGAGATAAGTGGACACCGCCTGACTTGTCGCGGAAGTCCCAGATTTATTATTTTTTTTTCCGTTGAGTGTATGAATTTAAATAAAAATGTTTGAAATTTATGCTGATTTCTTCTCGTTATACGATGCAATACAATAGCAATACAATGTTTTGCATAAGAATTTCAGCTCTGCTATATTCATGGCGTTCGTCTCAAAAAGGTCTTTGGATGTCTTATTTCACTACGATCGAAGGTAGCAAGTGAGTTCTCTTTAACAGCACGTTTTGATGTGTTCAGCATTTGATCCACTCGAAGATCTTAAGGATATGTTATTTGGATCGCCAACCTTATGAAACTGGCGTTTATTACGCATATGAATTAATAAACATTTTTACAATTTTAAATTGGTGAAATAAATATTTCATTTAATATGTACTGGCTTACGACACTATGAATAATTTATTTAGCCACTCATCAGTTGATTAGACGAATTTTATAACAAATATTCTGGAAACCTTGTGCTATTTATCATCACCCTTTACTGAACATTGATTTTTCCACACGTGCGGCAACTACTGCAAGTCAGCACATTAATTGTTAACTATGTGAATTAAAATCTAGTTCACATCAAATTCTAAATCCCTGACTATGAATTGTATGCTTTTATATACTAACTCTAAACAACACAAAACAATCTACAAGTCTATTAGCATTAATTGTGCAGTGCTCGTGATTTGTCTTGAAAACTTTTTCAAACCTAGAACCCTCACACACCGCACGATTTGGGAGGGAGATAGATAATAGAGAAGATGGTGGTGCTTTTCGGCAACGTCCCTGGGTATTTTTGGAGCCGTGCTTGTTAAGGAATCTTCGGCAGATATGCACTCATTCTGAGTGTGAGTAGAAAATACCAGAAAATCATTTTCCTGTGTGTGGGAAAGACTTACTTCCTTCGCCGAAATGTGTCTCAACAAACGCGCATTTAACTATTATTTTCATTAAATAGTATCATCAGAGCGCAGTTCACACACGAACTAATTATTATTAACAGCTTCGTGATTGGATGTGTCTTTGATGATGGACAGTTAGAAATTGGGATTAGTTCTCAGTGTGATTTAATTAGTCAAGGATTCAGCAAAATGCGAGAAGTTACAAAAATGATAGTACGTTTGAAAATCGTATTTGCGCTGAATGTGAATGAAGAATAATGCTTCATTAATAATAGATTCTGGTTTCGTTAGTAATATCTTGATATCTCTCGTTACATTACGCCGTAAACATTATTATCTGACAATACTAGCATTACTCAAATACTAGGGTTAGAGGTCAATAGGTCAACGAATATTAGGTCTAATAACAGAAGGTGTAAACGTAAAAAGGTAGTGCTATGAGCTGACTGACTTCTCTTTTGCCTGTTAGATAGACTTCGTTTTCGTAAGTATCCTTCAGCCTTTCTGACGCTACTCGTTTCCAGATTGACTGAGGAAAATGAAAAACGGCAGCCTTATACAATTGTATTAGGGAATTCTGATTGCAGTGCATATAGTACATAATTCAAAATCTATGAAGGATATCTCTAGAACTAAATGTAAATTTAGAGCCTGACAAAGATTTTTTTTATTTGCAATAATATTTTGTCATACGTTTGTTGAGTCTTCTGGACACAAAGGCAACATACAAGAAGGTAGGCTTCATCCATCACTATTCAATGGAATGTATACTAAATTTGAAATACTAAATTTGATTTAAACTTGAAACAATTTCAAATGTTTCATCTCCAAATATCAGTTTACTGAAGGATAAAAGACATAGACCTTCATCAGTAGTGGGTATTAAAATACGATCAGAATCTTGACGCCCCAAGTCCCACCTTAGGAACTGGTCTCCACTCAAAGTTACATTATATGCATCTCGTTAAGTCCTGTAAGCTTCTCGGGAAGGGTAGTCTAGCTACCACTGGTGGAGATTTATAGCTCTAAACAACACTTGAATTGAATTTGCCTTATTTTACGTGGCGAGACTCAGGCCATGAGGCCTGCTCTTCCGTCTGACCACGCAAATTTCGTTACGCTCCTTTCAACCACTAGGGGAGAAAGAAGGTATTACTTGGGCGACGAAACAGGCCATTTGAATTTAGCTCAGAGGCATCATTTAGGCTTGAGGATCTTTTACATGCAGTAAATTTACTAACATGGGACAGCCGGCTTTACTTCCCCTCCGAAGGAAGGCGTACGAAGGATTTTTTCGCCCTTAAAAATCCACGGCTTCGATCGGGTTTGAACCCGCAAACTTGGGTATAGCAGTCCGGTACGCTAACCGGCGGCCATCGCCGCCGCCACTTGTCTTTCTGATATCAATATCAAAACCTCTTCGTTCATCACAGCATTTGTTTCCAGTTGAACTATTGTAGCGGGTTGCAAGTTCGGATTCTTCACAATCCTCGTTCTTCACAATAGCTCGTTTTTTTATATACACACACGTATTCGACGCATGATAATATCCGATCTTATTCTCTCATGAGTATGTACGCCTACTTTGTACACTTCAATGTTTTCAAAATATCTGCTTTTAACACTAGAACGGCGGGAAATGTAATATACCTAGAATAGCGGACAAGGGGTCAATTTGACATCAAGAAGAGTGTGCATGGAAATGTTCACACTAGAGCTTTATTTTGGTAAATATACTTTTCTTACACATCTAAAAACCATCTTAAGCATCTAAATACACTTTCCTCAACACATTTTTACTTTTTTGGCGCATTTTCTACGGACGCCTTTGTGGCGCTTGTCGCAGAAATCGTTGGTTTTGTTGCCTTTGCGCAAGTCTGTCAGGCACTTCTTTCGAATCTCACTGGATGATCACGATACTTCAGTCTCTTCTGCTTCTTTGTGCACCTCTTCTGACAAATCCTCCCATCATTTCACTAGACAGTTGAAGAATGAACGTTTTTCTTTTCATCTTTTCATTGGTTACATCATTGTAGATAATCAAAGTATTAATTGTCGCCATACACAATACGTTATAGAAAACGTGCATGGTCCATCTCCAGAGTGGTGCTAATTTCTAAGTCCCTTGGTCTTCCACATCTTCCCCGAAATTTGTGTCGTAATAGAACGTCACAGTTTCAGGCTTCTTCACTAACGGCTTCTTTGCGAAGATTTATGCTGAGGACCATGACGTTATTTTTACTTTATCGCACTTACTTTGTAAAAAGAAAAGGTTATGTAATCCTGCGACGGGAAATGGCGACGCGTTGACAACAGACGGTCAGAAGGACGCAGAAACGGTTTGCCGTCAATCGATTTTTAGGTATCAAGGTCCCACAAACCATCGATTCTGGCTACACCACGTGTCAGAGGAAGTAATCTACTATATATATATAGCAATGGAATTTATCCGATTTTTCATTAGCAGGACCCGGAAACGAGTTTTTCTGCCGAAAATTCGCCGTTTTCTTTTCTTACGAAGTAAGCATGAGAAAGTAAAAACTTGAGGAAAAGTCAAAATGTTTGTAGGAAAATACTTTAACACTGAATTCATAATTTAAGAAACAACTGAGGTAGGTGCCGTTTTGATCCCTTCAGCCGTTTTAGTGTTAATTCGAAAATGGTAAGCGTAGTCGTTTTGTACTATAATTAGTTTACCCTTTTACAATGTAATGGTACATTCAATCATTTTGACTGAAATTTATAATTTAATACATGAATAGCTAGGGAAACAGCTCTCTAGTTGGGAATTTAATTAACATGGTTGAAAATAAGTCTTTGGTTTTCTGGCAAATTCCGCTCAACAATTAAGAAATTAAAACTTTATTATTGTACCTGATATCTGTTAGACATCCCGCATATACCGATTAGACCTGTATACTTGAACTTTCTAATTTTAGACCTTATCTGGTATTGGAATTTGGATTCTGTCGCATTAGACCTACTGCGCACTAGACCTCTTCTTACATTGGACCTATTGGTTGTTGGACCTTCTGTCCGTGGACCTAACCCTTCGTACTCTCTCACCCAAAGCGCAGCGGCTTTCCTTTCACTTCTTTGAAACATATAACTGATTTTCGAAACATGTGATGTAGTAAGTAAATTCTCCGAAATTAGATGTTTCTTTATGCACTCCTGACCCTATTTCTATTTGTCGTAAATACTATTTCTGATCATGAGTGTTTTCTCATAAAAATACATTTATTGTGAGGAAAATAGGGTAGCCTATTTCACACATTTCAGTTAAGTCATTAAATTTGTAAAATATGAAAGGACGTCAGTGAGTTAGGTTGTAATTAGTTTATCAAATGATTCTCAATCCAAAAATGAGCAATCGAAGAGACTAAAAATTTACATCTTCTTTGAAAATCACTATATTTTTGGAAAAAATATGAAAACAAAATTCAAGTGTATAGAAAAATCGTTGGTCAAGTTTTCTTGGGAATATAAATAACATAATGTTAGGATCGTTTCTGAAATTACTTTCTAGAGGGAAGATTCACAGAGTCTAATTGAATATTTTATTTGAGAAATTTAAGATCATCGAAGTGTGCTGAAGGCAAAATAGGAAGGGGGTTATCTTTAGAAGTTAGCAAGGCTATCATTAACATATATGTTTTCATCTGTTTCGTTATTGTCACATCATTGACAATATCAAGCAAAAAGTAAACCTATTCTGAGGTACTAAAGTAACCTGTTGGACTGAGGGGCAGGTACCTGGCCACCCGCTTACGAAAGATGTGACTCAGCAGGCGTCGAAAATGAATGTCTCGTTTGTATTGCTCTGTGAGAGGTTGTAGGTCTTCATATTCTTGAGTCAAAGATGTTCATTGGTATGCCATACGCATCTTGCTTTGGTTTACCGAGATATATCAGTAACCTGCAGATTTTGCAGAGAGAAGACGCCAATGAACAGATCCGGAAACCGAATTTGACTTATTATTGGCTATATTGTGTGTATTATATTTTACAGCGAAATAATTTGAGTTGTGATTATCAGTTGAGTGAATTTTTAATTGAAGTGCTTTTAAATATTTCTATTTCTACAATTTTAACTTTCTAATGTAAGCAGTGCTTGACCAAAATTAAATACCTATATTCTAGATAAACTTTTAATTTTTATATTATTTCTAATGCGCAGGTATGCAGTTTCCTTACCATTCAAGGCAAAAGTATGCAATACAAAAATGTCTAAACAAACAACATTGGGAATAACACCGAATAGTCTGGAAACATGAACAATCTTTACATTAATGAAGAAGTGCAGAACTATAGATTTACAAAAACGACTGATTGAATAAACGTAGGTAATAAGCTACTTTTATAGTTCAAAATATATTTATTACTGTAATCAATGTAATAATTTCAAGGTGAAAGCATTTGAAGACAACATTTTACAACCTATATTTTACACTGATACCTAAATACTCCTACTGACTACCTTTGCAAAAGAAGTGTCCACATCCTTGCCTGTACGATTGTCCTGGATAACACCAGGTTTTTAATGTAAGGCAGAAGAAAAAACAAATCAACAAAGCAAGGAATTTGATTCTGCAAATGTAATGTTACAACACGGACACGGTGCCCCTCAAAGATTCTTCTCATCCTTAAGACGCGATTCGCACATTTTCCTACACACGAAACAGGATTAACAGTTATCTCAATTTTTCCCATTATTGATTCTTAAGTGTTTGACCGTGTAAACGCTCTTGATATTGGTACTAATTCCGAATCCCACGACTTTAATACGGAAGTCAACTAAGGCACATCGCGCTATGTTCGTCAGGCTGCTCCTTGGACACCTCTGCATGGTCTTACAAATCTACATTCAGGCGAACATCGTAACGGGCGCGACTCTCAAGGGTTATGAACTTCATGTAGGGAGCATACTTTGAATCTACTGCGGGTGCCGGCTACCTGCTGGCATGGGCGGCTACTGGGATAGTCGCTTTTGAGAGAATATCATTGTCTCCGGAATGGACAGAAGCGGTAATTCGGAATGAAATATAATATTCACTTTATTCAAGACGAATTCATCGATATTCTATTCGTATTCATATAATTTTTTATTCTTTCTGTAATATCTTCATGTTTTGTTGTTTATCAATCAAAGTAGTTGTACATTAACTTACGAGATGCGATTTGACTTGGATATTGAGTATTATTCCAACTTTTTTCTAATGTAAAATTATTTTGTAAAGAGGCTCTGATGGCGGAAGTTTCAGATTATTTTAATCATATTTCGGGGCAGAAATTTCTGTATTTAAACAAATTTCACATTATATCACAAAAATGCCGATGCAAAAGCCAGAACTGCAGACCGATATTTCTGGCCGGCACAGGAGGAGTGTTTCTTAATTTCACTGTGTGCTGAAATCCTCATGGAGCACTCACTATTCGCCGTGAACGAACTGTATGTTGACTCGTAAAGTCTCATGTCGTATTCTCAACGTCGAGAAAGTTTTTGCACATGGACGCTTAAAGATAAGTGGACCCAGTTATTGTCACGTAACACCGGGAACAGCAACATGGTCTCTGTAGCTAACATAAACGTTAGGCGCGCACGGTTCGGTAAGCGAGCCTCCACGATGTGTATCAAAACGGTTGCCGGTTATTCTACTTGTTTTGGGTTATAGGTGAGTCTTGGAGAAGTAGGATTCATTATGGCGGACAGAAACCAGCTGGAATTTTCTGCAAAAAATGACGTACGTTGAAAGAAGTGTTGGTTTCAATCCCTTTGAGAATGGATGCCAGTGAGGGAATATTAAAATTGCCGTGTCTTCCGAAATGGAAAAGTCCTCCAAGCAATTCAGCGTTTCAAATTTACAGACTTTGTAATTCCTGGTCGGTTCGGTTTTAAAATTTTGTACAGAATTGCATTTAATTCTCTCATCGTAGGGGGCAACAATGTCAACTACGTGTATAGGAAAGAACTTTTAGTAAACACCTGGTCACACCCAGAGGAACATGGCCATATTTGGCAATCGCTTCTCGCTCTAATTTTTACGAAAACAAAAATATTTGCGGTGTAAATCAATGTAAATAATTGAAGTACGGAATGGAAAACACGGAATACGAAATAAAATAATCGATAATTGAAATCAGAAAGGCCTCAAACCGTTGTGTACCTTGTTTCTATTGCTACCAGATGTCAACAACTTCTAAGTGTAAGCGTATTGTGCAAAAACTGTCTCTGAGTTTCGTACCACTTTCGACTTTACGCTATTTATAACCAGGGCTCGGATTCTGATGACCTAAGCATTCTTTGACAATGACTTAAATATAAGGAGAAAATGAACTAGTTATTTTAAAAATCCTAAAAAATGTGTATGAAAATATTTACTTCTATAATGAATTTTACAATTTTCACTAAAATTTAATTACCTACAATTATATTTTATATAAAGTCTATTTTAGGAGGAAATGTAATCCTTAGCTCCGATCTTCCAATTGTCAGTTTTGAAAGGTCGAGGAAGTTACCAAAGATCCTTGTAATTTTGAGAAGACTAAAAACGGGATACACTATAGTAGTAAATTTCGACATGAATTGCTGATACAATAAAAATTTGTTTTAGTGAGTAATTGTAAATTAATTAAATATTCACTAACAAAAAACATGAAAAGAAAACAAAATGCGTAAAAATGACGCAAATGTACCAAAAAATATCTAAAAATTGAAAAATGGGGTATTTGTGTCATATTTTCCCAATAACTATATATTTCTATCACCCACACGTCGTGATAAACATTCATTTACAAGTTAGCAACGTCTAGAACGCACCAATGAAAACATGACATCTCGTCATAATCCGAGCCCTGTTTATAACCGTTAGCATTAGCCGTTTCGCAAAAACGTCTCTCATAAACGTGTGTACGATATTTGAAAGCGCCTCCGGAGGACGCATCGCGAAGCGAAGAAGGGCCAGCGCACCTGCGCGCCCAGCGGCCGCCGAGCCAGGGGGTGTGGGCTCCCGTCTACGGCGTGCGGGGGAGGACGCCAGGGAAGGGCGACGGGGCGCTGAGCGCAGCTGCGGTACTTGCGATGGGGTCTCGCGGCCGAGTCCGCGCCAGGCGTACCCGATTGCAGCACGTCCGTCTGGTTGGCCGATGGCGTGGCGATCAAGTCGAACTGCGACAGTTTCATGTCCTCGGCGATGGCGACGGTGCGGCGCCGGTTCCAGCGGTACAGAACGTCGCTGGTTGTGTAGCCGACTGGAAGGGCGCCGGCAACAGTTACCCCCCCGCACGGGCCCCCGTGTCCCCGGTGGGTGGGCGCTTGCCTTCCACCTTTGGGTACCGTGAGCAAGACTCGATTACTCTTGTGGAATGGATTGTTACCGAAACGGAGTCGCTCAAAAAAAATATCGTTGATCTCATTACGGTAGCCAATATCGTGGCTGATGTGTTATGATTAAAGACGACTTGGAATCATGTATTTCACGTTTAATAAATCTACGAATCACACAAATCCGTTTCGTATACTTACAGTGCCTTTGTTCTTTGAGGATAAACAAAAACAAAAGGAGAGTTCACTATCGTCAGAGAGATAATCTGCAAGGATATACAACGCTTGTTTAATACGTGTGTATGCGTATTTTAAATGTCTCTGCTGTTGTACAAGAAAATTTGGTTTGAACGTGATCGTGAAGTATTTCTGCTAAGTATACAAAACTATATTAGCGCATTTATTTTCGGATTTCGTGTGGAGATATAATCAATTCAATCATTTCTGAAAATAAAAAAAAACGAAAAAATGCAAAAAAGGTTTTTGTGTATGAACAAAATATTAAGAAACAACTTAGCTACGACTTTCATACCTTCAGATTCAAAAGCATGAATATGGTGAAACTTCTTGAGACTTTACCCACAAATTGAAAAAAGTAATGATGGAATTTAAGAATTATTTCTTCATGATTTTTGGTGAATACTTTTTGAAATTCAATTCAAATAAACATACTTTATTGTATGTATTTAATTTTTGAAAGCTCGTCTCGCTCCACTGGTTGTAATTAAAGAGCATAAAATCTTTCATTAAGGTTCTTTCTCTTATTTTTTAGAAAAAAATGTATAAATATCGTATTGATGTTTTTAAATAAAAAATGCTTGAATATTTAAACGTGTTTCTTTTAGCTACCTATTGAAATGAATTGATAAATGAAATGACAAAGTTTTATATTTAATACTTAAATATATTTGTAGGCTCTTACATGAACAGAGAAAAGGAAATACTTTTTAAAATGCACACTAATAAAATGTTAAAGGGCTAATTAGGTTGTTTTGAAAAACAACAACAAACAAACGAAAATTAACAGACAACTAAATGCTAGTAAAAGACAACCGTAGAATTAAATTTAAAAAAAAGAATCAGCAGTGTATGCAATTTTTAACGAATGTATCACTGTATTTATTCTTATCAATTATAAAATGAATCTTCTTAAACAGCAAAAACAACGACAAAACGAGTTTGAAATTTGTAGAAATAAAATCAGAACTATGAAGGAAAAGGAAGTGAACCCTCCAGAATACATGGTTGTGGGTAATGCTTGGTAAAGGAAAGTTTTCGACTTGAGACAGTTCACTGAAAAATGAGGTTAACATGTAATGAGCATGACAAAAATCATTGAGAAATAACAATAATTAAAGTAGTTATTAAAACGAAAGTAATTTGTGGTGAGATTTTGTAACTAATATACTCGTCTACTGCCTCCGGAAGGGGAGGTCGTTTGAAGGAAAGACGCATCCTCAAAGGACTGGCGCGCAACGGAGCGAGACGAGCACTCTCGGACCTATAGTGACCAAGACGATCGAGAAGCGGAAACCATTCAAGAACTTTTAACATGTTTTCCAAATAAGCCAAAGACGAAATTATCACTAATAAAAATTATTAGAAACTAAATTAAGTATTATTACGCAATATATCTGTATTGATGGTGTCGTCAAAGTCCTAAAAATTCGCTATTATTTCAAAAAACGTAGATGAAAAGAATGGTGACTATGCAATTTAAGATGTGGACGAACACTATCTCACCAAAACGATAACAATGCCTTAGTCTTTGGTAGCTCATCGATCCCGTGGAACAGCTCTCTATTGTTTTTATTCCTTTGCGCAATGCACACGGGGGATGTGAGAGAGGAGACTACTCCTGTTCTCAACAGAAAGATTTCTTCTGAACGTTCCCTCAAAAGTACGTTCGCAGTATATTTATTTGCTGCAGAGTAGTGACGTTCCTCATAATTTACCATTTGTGACATCACGAACGCAGGTGTATTGGAGTACCAAAATACTTTTTAAACGAAAATACTTTCAGAATCAAGTTCACTCAGTTTAGCATATCCTAGTTAGCGACAATTAATAGGTCCTACGAAGGCAAAAATCTATTTTTGCATTAAATGTTTCTGAGGGCAACCTGTACGCGCGCAGTAATGAACTGATAAAAACGCGATGTATTAGACAAATTCACCAACCTGAATTTTCAAAAGAAATATTATATTTCCTTTATTTGAAGAAAACACGAAGGATTGAAGGACGTATCGTGTTTCTTGTGGATATGAATGGCTTGTATTCTCGCGGGATACACTCACACATCAACAGCATAATTCGCCATTGTGTGGAAACTACAATTCAAGAAATGACTGTATGTTACTATTGTGTTCTGGCCATGTGAATATGACCCAAAGGTGAGCAGAATCGCACACTTGCAAAATTGTGCTTACTGGACAACGAAAAGAAGCAGAGATGTGTTAAATAAATTGTTTTGCGTGAAATAAAATTAATTAATCACATGCGGTTTCTTAATTCGTCTCACGTACGCATGTCATGTCACTCGCAGCGAATCCAGGGAGAGGAGGCAACCATTACTTAGAAAAATGAGATTTGTGTTAATTTAACTGTACTTATGCTAAATTCTTTTCCATTAAGCCTCTTATATTTTATTGCATTATTATATACCGGACATTGTTGAAAAAAAAACTGCATATCGATACCGTGAACAGTTTAGAAGTTATGAGGTGGCCCACAGTTGGTGTGACATCCTGTATAATATTATCATATTATATATTTGATGAAAAACTACTTCGGAACTAAATATATAATCATTTCCTGCAAACAATTACTGGTTTGGGGGAATTTTCATGGACTTTTAGAAATGTTTGTCCCTACTTCCCTTTCCTCCCTTGAATCCGACTCAATTTCGAAGCGAGCGTGTGCCCGGGGGATGTCGATGAGCTACTGCCGGCCGCGGCACGTGTCGCGTTTCGAGCGATGGCCAGGCGAATGCCGCCGCCGCCGCGCTGCGCTGCGTAGCGCCGCACGCGGTCCGTCCCCGGCCTCGCTGGGCACAGCCTACTCACAACTGCCGAACTTGAGCGGGCAGCGCTGCGTGTCCATGGGGAAATCCTCCAAGTTCATGGGGCAGCCGGCCTTGATGGTGAGCCTGTGGAGAGGGTTGGCGCTAGCTTCTGTGCAGGGGAATCAGGAACTCGCTTGGCGCGTCTGGACATCAGTAAATTGTTATCATTCTAAAAATACAGCAATTGTTGCAGGTAAGCGCTCAGGATATCATTCAATTACTTGCATTTGATTTGTAACACTCCAGTTATCTGTTTGTGAAAAACAGTCTAAACATTCTGTAAATTGAAGGTCGGATATTCTATATTAAACAAGTACTTTTTTCAAAAATCAATTCAATCGTGCAGATCACACATAGTAGTATTTCATTACAAAATGCTTATACAATAGACACAAATATAGCTTGATTATTTTAAACAAGTTTTTTTATTTATAAACAAAGGAATTTGTAATATAATATCAAATTTTACCTTCACCATACATTATAATTATTCTATCGTTAACAGAAAACCGGTTACGATATTCGCGACTGTTTGACGAAAATAGCGCCGAATTACGAAAGTTGGAATTTTGTAACGAAAGGACATAAAGTAAAGAATTTTTATTTGCCTATATTCAATTCTCTCACATTTTAAAAATCAAAGATTTACAAAAATGTGAAATAGGTAACTATAGAAACAATAATTAGTATGAAAATACTCCCATGAAATTAGTCAGCATTTTAAAATTGCATCACTGAACTATAATTAAAATTGTAATTCAATATCTCAACCACTTCAAAAATTAGGATTTGATCCCTCCGTAATTCGATCCCGCCACTCTATTTCATCCAGACAGGTGCTCTAGCCGACTGAGCAATAGGATCAAATGTTACCCAATAATATCTTTCGTAAACTGAAACCTTCATTTCGTTCATTTGCACCCTTAATGCCAATTGCATGGTATATTTTAATTATCGTTTACATACATTTTTAATAACTAAGAGAAATAGTTTTCTATATTCGAATTAAAGTTGGGAGAAATAACAACCAACAACGATTGTCTGAATTCATTATTAAAAATGAAATGTATCCTTGTTGACAATAAAAATAATTTCTTATTTAAGGAAATGAAATTTGATTTTCAACTAAGACGGATTCTCCTCATCTTAAAAGTTTTTTGCAACTACTTCCTCCAAACACATCACAATACCAAATGTTTTCGTGGTATCGCTTCATTAGCATTACACATTATAAGAATTGGTATTGTAAATCTGTTAAACGTATACGATACTTTGAAAACATTTCTTTACAGACCGAGGCATATCAAACCGAAATATGGAATTTTTGAGTTTATCAACGAACTTAATCTCATTTGTTACTCTCCCACCATTAAAATAGTGAAATTCAGAATTTAATAAGGTAAAAAAGTAATTGCAGACATCATCTAAGTCAGGAATGTGAGTTGTGTTGACCTGAAACAGTTTTTAAACATTTCTACTTCTAACTAATATTGACTGGCAAGGGACTTTCTAAACATGTATGTGCCTTCTAAGAATGATAGATGAAAGCAGGATACTAGAATTACGTTACACTGACACCTCAAATACTCTGTAAACAAAAACAACTTCTTTAGATTAACTTTCCGACTGAAAATGGGTCTTAAATACTCAGTACCCTTTTCCTAATAGTCCCATTACGTTCACTAAAATTTATGTAGAATACATAGTTCTTTTAGTAGCCGTACAGGATAATCAGTTACACATAAATTAGTTATTAAATACACTCTACTTATTTAAAAATTACTATATTTTGATTGATATTTTGCTGTATCATGTTTACGATGAGCGAGTCGATTCTAACTGTGTAGAAAATGTACTCAAGTACGATCGAAGTAGTTGACTTAACGTTTTACTGCTTCTACCACATACGGGTAGTCACAGGCATCGTTGATTAATTATTGCTGTCCGCGTCAAAATGTGCAGTTGCGTGTCTAGATATGATGTATATAAACTCATTTTGAACTATTGCTAGAAGGCGGAAGAGAAAATTATTCTGTCAATATCCTGATTTTGACCATTTAAATATCATAGAAAATATAGCATGGCCTAAAAGTGAAGAGAAGGATCAAATTGACAGCATTTAGATCTTTTTTGTGATGGCTGTGGAGCAATTGAACACAAATTATCATGGTAAATATACAGGAAACTCGCAAAACCCCAATTATTTTTAAATTAAAATTATATTTGAAATCAAAAGAAGAAACACGTAGCACTTCTAAATAATTAAATTTTAGTTGATCTGAATGAACAACACTGATATTCAACACGTAGTACGCAGTACGCAGTACGCAGTACGCAGTACGCAGTACGTAGTACGTAGTACGCTGATATTCAGCACGTAGTACACGTCATACGCAGTTTCATCTGTTTTTTTGACGTAAAATAAAATTAAAAAAAAATTAAAAAAATAGTACAGTCGGATTACGTAATACTGTATGTAATATTTTCAACTTTATTGTGGGATGATAAGTGTGTCTTTCGTACAGAACAAAAGGAAATCGTCAATACTACTGTCCACAGCACAATGTCTATTTAGAAGAGAAACTTAGAAGCGGCCTAACATTTATTACAATGAAACAAAACAACTTACAGTCAAGAGAAGAACCAAATGATGATTTGTTTGCATTTTCTGTGTATTGCATATTGCAAGGGTAAGTGCATATCTATTGAACTTGTGCACATCAACCGTGATTACTATGAAGTTAAATTTTAGAGGTGGAATTTATTCCTGAAGAAACTTAGCAGTGAGTGTATTCATCCTATACATTAGGGAAAGTAGTGGTGCTACATCAACTCATACTTTTTCGCATTTGCTGTAACGGCCACGCAATATAACAATACAGCTTGAACCTGCGAAGATGTTTGCAATCAATATTTTTTTCTGAACTGGCATTCGCTCTCAGTTTCTTAATATTAACACGCTATTCACGTTGCTCCTACACCACAAACCTCGGAAATGAAACAACCTTCTCGACGCTTTAAAACAAAATTTGAACATTACATTGGCAATTCTGGAAAACTCACTGATTTTACATGTTATTATCTAAATATCTAATTTTGAAGAATATATTTTTTGAGGAAAAATTACTATCTTCAAAGTTGATGCCATCCTTGATCACACATTGAAAGCTTTATGATGAGGATATTTTTACGATTATAACTGCAATTTCTCAAAGTTTCTTTGTTATTATTAGTATATCAGTCAATTCGTCATTACAAAACAGTAGATTAACATTATTTGTTTTTTTTCAATTTTTTAAACACAGAATTAATCGCCCATCCATTATTTAAAAAAATCATCAATTTCCCCTCAAAATCAACAGCATTCAGGAGTATTTTTCAATAGGTGTAATTTGGCTCCAAGTGAATGCTGAATTTTCTGTCAGTATAAATTGATGTATGATATTTAAAAGTAAGAAAAAAAACGCTCATTCAAAGCTTTATGATGAGAATATTTTTGCGATTATGACTGCAATAAGATCCCACATACACGTTTATTTACCGAATAGTGTACGGGCCTTAAAGGGAATATACCGTGATTTGGAAGCATATCGTACTCCAATGTAGAAAGCATATTTTTTCTTCTAGTTCTATATTATAGTCTAATAGGAACATTAAATTCCAAATTTCACGTTTCTCGACGTTTTGGCTCATTATTAGTATATCAGTCAGTCAATTTCTTATCTTTATATACAACTATATTTTCTGTCCTCCCCCCTCGTTTTATGATTTATGGTTAATACGTTTGAAACTAAAGTGTCATGCCTACACATCATTAAAAAAAGATGTTCGTGCCATGTGCCAATAACGCGTTTCATTGTACATTTCGTTTTTGAAGAAGAAAATTTAGATTTAAAAGATACGAATTTGTTGATTCTTACATTACAAAAGTACTTCAAAAAATGGCAAACCATCATTGTAAAACAGTCAAATTGTATACATTTAATTTAACTTCTCTGATATTCTTTTAAAAAAATTCAGAGATCTATCTGAAGTACACAAATGACAACATCGCCTTCCCGTGGTGGCACTTTTTACGACTACAGGTTAATTAGAGATAACACAGCGGAGGTGCCGGGAGGAGTTTTATTCGCAAAATAAAGTACGGCAGTCTCCATTGCAATAATACAGTTTTCGCTGTTGAAGCCTTGAACTAAACTTTTCTCAACCACCAGAGAGCGGTGCAACCTCTCTCAACCATCCCCGAGCAGCCTAGACGCCGGGGCCGCCGCCGCCGCCGCCGCCGCCGTCGCCGCCTGCACAGACCCCGCTGACGCAGCCTTCTCATTGTGCGCTGCACCTTGCACCCCGGCTCCTGCGTCAAGTTCCTCCCGTATGCAGGGCCGAAGCGGCGACGCGACGGGACGCGACGGGACGCGACGGGACGCGACGGGACGGGACGCGATGGGACGGGACGGGACGGGACGGGACGGGACGCGACGCAGTGTGGCGCGGCGCAGTGTGGCGCGGAGCGGCGGGGCGTAAAAACGACGCTGCTTTCGCCGCTGGCGCCATCGACAGAGGCACGGGACGGGACGGGACGGGACGCGACGCAGTGTGGCGCGGCGCAGTGTGGCGCGGAGCGGCGGGGCGTAAAAACGACGCTGCTTTCGCCGCTGGCGCCATCGACAGAGGCAACGGCGCACAGTGTTACCTTATTCGCGAGTAGGCGGGGTAAAATAATTTTTGTCGAGATGTTCTCACATTTGGATTCATTATAAAGTTACCAATATTCCTTAGGGAATTCGTTGCTTTTTATGTTTCTTTGTTTGTTCATTTTGGACCTGTTGTGCATAGGAGGCAGTGTTGCTTCCACACTAACTAGAATCGAGATCCTACACCAGGCTTGTGGGAAGTTCCCGTGTATTTCATTGGGTCATCACATCACTGGGGAAGCTCTAAGCTCCCGACATGTGTGGTAGTGTTGTACATGTATGTGTCTGTGCGTGTAAGGGAAGAGGAGAAGATAAAAATAAGGAAGGAAAGATGGAGCGCGGTCCGTGGTTCGTTTGTTAAAGTACAGTTTTGGCATTCACATGATATTAGTATGAGAAATCACGAACAATTTCAGACCAGCCCGCAGCTAGAAATCTCCTCTAGAGAGCGCCTGAATTAGACCTATCTAGCTAGTGTTGAAAAACCGCCACCGTCTGGACTCGAATCCTAGAATCATTCAAGCTGCAAATGTTGCTCTGAGCCACCTCAGTTGACCGTCGTTGATTTGTGATGAAGTGGTCAGTCTGCTTGCCATCCACCTCTGAATTTCGTGTCTCCCTAATTCCTATTTACTTTTTTAAATTTATTTTAAGGTGACGTTTCAACTACTCAGATTTCATAACGACCTCTGTAATGAACATTGATTTTGTAACTTTTGGAGTTAACTGTAATTGTAGCGGAACTCGCTTACAGACACACATACGTACATCCATGTCCCGAGTGGAATTCGAACTCGCGAACTTTCATGCACGAGGCAGATACGATCCTTCGGTCTTAGCAACAGCGGCTATTTGGGCGGGCCCCCTAAATTTAAGGTAAGCTTGCAACGGCGAAAAATTTGGAATCGCAGAGAGAAAATTGAATTAGAAATGAAGGCATGAGAAATGAACTAAAAGTAAACAACTCCAATGATAAGAGATTCATAGAGTACAGAAAGAAATGGCTGCGAACTACGGATAACTTCCGTTTACTGAAGTTAGATTTCCAACATCATCCAATAGGTAGGAGAAACATAGGAAGATCAGGAAAGAGATGGAGAGATGTTATCTGAAGTCTGTACAGGCAGATGCCCAATCCTTCAAGTAAAGAACACATTAATGAAATATGAATTTAAAGGTTTTAAGAAAATGTTAATAATCAATAAACTCTAAATATTTCCGTCTCTTACCTTAGCCCATACATTCCTCCATGCTTGTGTGTCATTCGATCATAGTGTAATTTTCACCAACAGTCGTTAACATATTGGTTATTAACTCCAGTAAATATCCATCGTTCTCAAGAAGAAATACAAAACAAAATCAGTGTTTGTATTCGAGTAAGAAACTTTGGGACACAAACTTTGGGAAGGAAAGTGTGATGTGGCCTGAAAGTAGCACGAGAAACACATTCACCACTATATCGCAGGGCTTCTTAACATTCGACGTCTGTGTTCAACAGCCATATTATGGGCGTAAACCAGTGCAGAAAGAAATCTACGAAAGTAATTAAAGTTTAGTTTTGAAAATCTTCCAAACCTTTTAAAACATTGGCTTAAAATCATCTTTAACAGCATTTAATGCTGTTTAGTCGTTCTGTAATTTATTGAGAGAAAAAGTGTTTTATCTCTTTATGACATCTTTGTATTTCTACATTGGATTTATTAACTTTCTTGAGCGAGGATCTGAGCAACTCACTATATATCATTTAGAGATAGGAATTGAGAGTTTTGGAATAAATATTGATATAAAATATTCTAGAAAACTATGATACATTTTGTTTATATTTAAAGTCTTCCAGTCGTGATTCCGAAGAAACAAAACAAAACAAAAAAAAAGAAACAAATGAAACGCACATAGCAGTGGGTCAACCCGATGAAATGTGGGTTTGTGTCCTCTTAGATGGAGAAAAGTTGGCATTGTTTGGTGTGGAGTGTCACGCGTGTTGCGCAGACAGCGTTTCCGTGTCGGCCGAATGCTTGTGATTGATGGGCCAGCCGTGCACCGGCGACGTCTGTGGACGTATGAACAAGTAGGCAGCCGATTTGGGAACAGCCTACCCTTGCGAAACCTCTAGCCACAACCTGGTAAGCCCCATTTTCGCCACAGAAGGTTTCTAGTGAGAAAACGCCATTCGAGATAATAACGTAGTTTTCAAAATAGTCGAGAGACAAAAATACTGTTCTAGTCGTATTTGTTTTCGAGTCAAAACAGCTCAATATTGCTACAATAAAATCACATAAATCTGTGTATGGTAAATAATAATCAGAGTAAGAATGATAATCATAAAAAATATCTTTTGAATGATTTAACTCCCTAACACAAACTGTCATAGTAAGTCGTCGACGTCATTTATCACAAAATTTTACTTTCAAAATTATCTTTGTATGGAATTCGTTGTATTACTCTGAATCAGTTATTTTGGTGTCTTAAACAAGGAACTCAGGGAGTAGAAATACCGTACACGAATTATGGGACATTTAATACCAACCTTTCCGATTCATTGCCAATTGTACTTGTGGTCCCGAAAGGAAATATTTAAGGCCCTATTATCTTCCTACTATACGTATGCGATCAGCCGTCAACAATTCGAAACGGAAGAACAATTATCTTTGCAGATAATACGAATATTCTTTGCAATAAAAAACTCATTAATCATAGTACGTTATCAGATGTTTCAAATTGGTTCCGTAATAAAAAAAATTAATAGTAAACGAAGGGTCTACAATGTCAATGCAGTTTTCCATCTCAAAGAAACAATTGTATACTCCATTGAAAATGGACGATGTGAAATTGATTGATGTTAACCTAACAAAATTTTAAAATATGCTATTCATGCATGAGGGTAAGGGAGACACGTGTCTAACATGACATATTCCAATCACCGTCCTAGTTTACTTTGCTTGCCTGAGCTTTTTCATCTTAGAGCTACAGAAACTGAGAACCCGGAAACGTCTCCCAGAAAGCTAGTACGTTGTCCATGAGCTATCCGAATGGATTTAATAATCATAATATTAACAACAACAACAACAACAACAACAACAATAATAATAATAATAATAATAATAATAATAATAATAATAATAATAATAATAATAATAATAACATTAAGATCAACAAATCAATGCAACTATCTTAGGAAGCTGTTTGCAACCTAGAAGTGATTTGATATTTAAACGACTACCACCATCATTAGTCGTAAATATAGGGGATAATGATAATCTTCTTCTTCTGCCCTTTAAGGGTTAGGTTCTAGAACCTGTTCCGGTGTTTACTTTCTTCTGTGCCTTCCTTTTCGCTTTTTCCTTTGCATCTGTAGTCCACCGGGAGTGCTGGTAGTCTGCTATCGGCGTTCTTCTTATATGTTCATATCATCTTTTCTGATTTCTTTCTGGTTTCTCTAACAATGTTTTGACCCCCAGTTTATTTTTATCTGCCTATTTTTCTTTTTATCTAAGATAAAAAGATTTTTAGATAAAATGAATAGATAAGAATAAATATATTTTTAGATAAAAATTCTTTCTTAGATAAAATAACAACAACAATACCACCTAAGGAATTCATGATAATGCAGTTGGTGGAGCTTCAGTGTCCCCGATCCTAAGAGCTGTCGGTGGTAGCTTTGCTAGAGGCATGGCCTCCCCTACCGAGCAGTTCAATAAGGTGAGAGATCAAACGAATTACTCAGGAGAGGAACCGTAAACGCGGCGACGAACGGTACGGCGCAAAGTGGGGTGGTGACGAGGGTTGCAGGAACGAGTGGAGGGGCGTTGAGCTGGGTGGTGACCAGCAGTGCGGGGACGAATGGGGCGGTGACGAGCGGTACGATGACGGGCGGTGCGACGACGAGCGGGTGGCGAAGAGCGGGTGGCGATCAGCGGGCGGCGACGAGTAGCGAGCGGTGCGGCGACGAGCGGTGCGACGATAAGCGGGGCGGTGACGAGCGAGGCGACGACGAACGGTGCGGTGACGAGCGGGTCGATGACGAGCGGGGCGGCGAAGTGCGGGTCGGCAACGAGCTGTGCGGTGCCCAGCGGATCGGTGAAGAGCGGTGCGGTGACAAGCAGTGTGATGACGAGCGGTGCGGAGACAAGCAGTGTGGTGACGAGACTCTGATGAGCGGTGCGGCGACAAGTAGTGTGGTGACAAGCGGGTCTGTGACGAGCGGTGTGGCGATAAGCAGTGTGGTGACGAGCGGGTCTGTGACGAGCGGGGCGGCGACGAGCGGTGTGGAGACGAGCGCTGTGGTGACGAGCGGTGCGGCGGCGAGTGGGTGGCGACGAGCTGTGCGGTGTCGATCAGTGCTGCGACGAGCGTGTTGAGGACGAGCGGAGCGGCGACGAGCAGGGGGACAGTGAGTGGCGTGGCGTGATGGGGCGGGAGAGGAGAGGAGAGGAGAGGAGCGGAGCGGGCGTGCGCTGGCGCGGCTGGCCCGCAGGTCGGGGGTTATCGTCGGCCTGCCGCCGGATTAGGCTCGGCAGGCGCTTCACATGCTCTTTCCGCGTGGCTGAGAGTGCGGCCGGCGCGGGGCCCAGGGCCCAGGACCCGCGCTCAAGGCCGCAGCCCTCGACGTCGCTCCTTGGTCGCGAAGGTGGGAAATGGCCCGTGGATTCTCTCATTACCGTTTGGTAATGCAGATTGGAGAGTCAAATTCATGCTGGTCGTTCGTATGGCGGTAATATTACCAAAAGAAAAGCTTGGAACTGTGTAAAGGTAGTTACCGTGATTATCTTGAGCGGTGTGACTCCTCTCTATTAAACGTTGAGATGTCGAGCACTGCTATAGTAAGACATTGTGAGTCGTCGAGACGCTAATACAAATGTGTAGTAGACCATATTTAAGAATGCTTAATTTTATACTCATTGATGAAAATTTTTATTTCACATCATCTGAAATGTTGTGAATACTTGTCTTTAAAACATGTAACAGTCGTGACTCCGTATTCTTAAATTCTACATCTTCACCCTTGACTAAATTGAGAGGGCCAGAATAGCAACCATATTCACTGATCTGAACGGTTTAGGTAGTTCAGGGCATCAACATTTGACACTTCAGTGCCTCTGAGCGGGAGGTCCAGAGGTTTGAGCATAGGCGGTGGCAGGATTTTCCATACTAGCTGGATTGCCCGATCGAATTCAGCTGCTGTCCGGAGGAGAATTCTAGCGGTCGGCTGCTCCGATCGGTAGTTTTCCGTGTTTTCTTCGATCAATACCAAGCGAATGGCGGAGCAGTACCCTAACAAACGGGCCACAAACAACGCGCGATCTTTCCTTCCTCTTCCTTATGCTATCCTCACCCTTTACTTACACACACTTAGACTTACACTTAAGTGTCCTTTATATTCTGGGGACCAGTCGAGCCTGTCCCGGCTGGGTCGTTACCTTGCGGAAAGGTCGCCGTCACCTCCCGAGAAAAACAATAAACTACACTTACGGGAATAACGACCACAGCCGTTGACGCGCTCGGAAACATGAAATAATCAACCAAACTCAATGATCTGGGAAAATGTCACAACAGACGCACAGCACAAACAATGCTGTGCGTCTGTTGTAACGTGAATATTGTGAAAAAGAAATATATGGATAAATGTATGTGAATATTGTGGAAAAGAAATGTACTGGAATTTAATTTTCCTACAGTGTAAGACGGAATGCATGCTCTACAGTAGTACAAGTGTAACATAACTGTAAATTATATTGATAAATCTATTTGAGTTTGGTTAAAAAAATATGGAGGGGATTGTATGTTACAATGGACTGTATCTGGTTAGAGAAAGGCAGAAAACATCATCAATGTATTTTAGAAACTTTTTTCATTTTTTTTTATTTTTTACAAATGTATTATCTTCCTGTTCAACATACGAGTACATACTTCTTTCAGGGTCGAGAATAGATAGATACATAGCTTTTGGCTAATTTCCTAACAATGGGTGTCATACTTGGGTGCGTTAGATGTTTTTGGTTTGCTTTAATAATTTTATTCTTTTGAGGAAGCGAAATTAAAGTAAATAGAATGTTCGTAGATGTGATTATTCGATTGAGGTCATATCATTTGAGGCGGATTTGCTTCAAAATAATGGTGGTCTCAATCGGTCTTTAGGCAAGCGTGAGTTTATTCGCAGATTCTGTTCTGCAGTACATCCAAGGTTGAATATGGAGGTGTTGGGGGATGTGGAGAGTGATGGAAAAAATCTCTTCGGACAGATTGGTAATGTGTTCTTCTTCTTGGTATTATTTGCAGTTAGTGATGGATTTGCTTATTCGAAATGAGCCATGGAATTTTAGTAATTGTTTTTATCGCTTTATTTTGTATAGTATGCAGAATGTTTATATTACATTTGGCTGCATTTCCTCGTATCGATTACGTACGTCAATGTTAGTCTAACTATCGATTTGTAAATTAGCGTTTCGATCTCTATTTTAAGGTTGGAATTTTTGTTAATTAGTGCATAAACGTGCGATGTTTTTGCTCGTGTTTTTTTGCTTGTGTTGTGCGAAAATGTGTTTTCTAATTTAGTTTTGTATCTAGTTGTATTCCTAGATATTTGACTGCTGATTGACTTGGTACCCAGGGGATATTTTTATTGCGCCTAATCAACTAATGTTTTGAAAATTTAAGGAAGAAATGAAAGGACACGCTCTGTACGCCGAAACTGGCAGTAAACCTGAATCTTGAAGTCAAGAAGAAAAAATGAACGATCTTGAAAGACGAGAAAAATATATAGATGTTATAAGAGTGCAGGGTTGTTTACAAAATGAGAAATTTTGGAGCAAATTACTTCTGTATGCAGGAAACGAATTCGAGGAAAGAAGTGTTTTGTATCCTTCTACTTCTTATTCCAGTAGAGACGCGTTGAGAAATTTTCACAAAGCGCGGGGAAAGAAAATTTCTTCTCCACTTCTCGCCAATCACTGAAAAGATTTTCTTCATTACCGTGAATAAAGTTTTTTTTAAGAAACATCGCAATTAATCCAGCAAGTAAGTTTATGCTCAATTCTTAATTAAATAACTTGCTTTTCAGTTCGATTGTTCACTTGTTGACTTCGAGACTTCAATTAAATCCAACGGCGCTTGTTTCTTTACCCCCTTTGCTTCGGCCGTCTTTTTTTGTAGAAAGAATTCGCCGTCATTTAGAAGATAAGATTACAGAAAACATCTTCAAATCAAAATTACAAAATCTGTTTGCGAAAACCTTTTTGCAATACACGATATGCCTACATTTAATAATTTGAGTAGCATTGTTGCTTTAAACATTTTTAAAACTTAGATCACGCTGAGATCATAGGTGAAGTGGCATTTTAATGTGCCCTATGAACCTGTTTAAATCCCTATGAACCTGTTTAAGTATAGAAATATTTGCCGTGTATGTAAGTTCGATGGATGAAATATTATTAAAAACAGAATCATGTCTGCATTTCGGAATATATTCATGACATGTATTAATTGATTCCATTTATTTTCTTTTCAAGAAATTGGTTAATAATGTATTAATTGCACTTCTTTGAAAACAAAAAATTTGTAGGTGGCTTCATGCGACGCTTTTTAGTAAATTGCTTTAAAAGCAAAACTGCAGAATTCAAAAGTAATTTAGGTCAGTTTCACAATTTCCGACATAAAAATCTATAACTTTGGTAACGCAAAAGGAGGACACCAAATGTGATCCATTCTGCATCTTTTATAATCCAATTTCATTTATTATTGATACTTCCATATGCTTCCATTAGATACTTTGTTTTCCCATTCTGCTAGTCCGAAATGACCTGATTTCATATAATGCCAGATAGCCAGCTTCTTCCAATACTTAAAATAATAAAGTAAATTATGTTAGCACAAGAGATAAATATTTAATTCTTTCACAAATATTGTATTATTAAGATTAAGTCAATGCTTTTTACGTGCTCTCCTACTTCCCAAGAAGAGCCTGAACTTCAACCACAATAATAAAGATATTGAATATACTAAAACAATTAGATAATTTGATTTCATCAAGTGAAGTATGCTCCCAAATCAAAATATTCCTTTCAAATTCAAGGGACAAATTGAAGATCGATCGGAGAATATCAATTTTGGTGAAAATCGTGCTTGTACTTTAGCTGCTAATGTTGTTCACAGACAGACGGACGAACATACGTTTTTCCATCAGTCGATTTTTCAACATCAAGAACTCACGAAACGTGGATTATGTCTACAAAGTGTGTTACAGGAAGTTATTTACTACAAATAAAAGGAATAAGATTTACTCAAATTTTCGTTACCAGGTACAGGTAACAAGAATTTTTCAGTTGGAAATTCGTGTTTTTCCCCTATACTTTGTGCGCAGTAGCGAGTGGTTGATTGATTGTTTCGTGTTTCCGGGCGCGTCAACTGCTTTGTTCATTAACCCCGTTAGTGTAGTGCATGTTTTTTTCTCGGGAGATGACGGTGATCTTCCCCCGCTGGATGGCGAGATCCGGCGCCGACCTACCGTCGGCTAGTGGGGTTTCCCCCTAACCAGGACTCTCCCACCAACGGGGCACCGCCCCAGCCGGGACAAGCTCTAAGCTCCCGACCGGTCTCCCAGAATATGTGGTAGTGTAGTGCATGTTAGTGTAAGTGTGTGTGTAAGGGGAGAGGATAGGACAAGGAAGAGGAAGGTCAGATCGCGCGCGGTCCGTGGACCGTTTGTTAGGGTACTGCTCCGGCATTTACCTTGTGTTGATCGGAGAAACCACGGAAAACAACCGACCAGAGCAGCCGGCCTCTAGAATTCTCCTCCAGACAGCAAATGAATTCGACCTAGCTGAAAAGCTAGTGTCGAAAATCCTGCCGCCGTCAGGACTCGAACCTAGGACCTCCCAGTCAGAGTTGCTGCAGTGACATCAGTTGATATACTGCGCAGTAACGAAATAATAATGTGGGGGTGGGTGGGCGGGTGCGTGGGTGAGTGGGTGAGTAGGTGCGTGGGTGCGTGCGTGCGTGATTTATAACATTTTAAGTTTCGGAACCCACCCGAAATTTTTCTATTAATTTAATAGAAATAGTTATATATTCTTATATATAGTTATAATATGTAGAAATAGTTATAGTTATATAATAATATAATTTAATGAATATTTTTGAGGTACCGGAACGCCGTTTCGTCGTGTTCCGCCAGAAATCAAGCCATTATATATATATATATATTGCATTATTACATACGTACTCATAATATGTTCTTGGATGGATTGATTTGTGTTTCCGGGCGCGTCAACTAATAATACCTTAGGCCATTAGTCCCGTAAGTGTAGTATATATTTTATGGCAGGAGGTGACTCTGATCTTACTTAGCTCGATGGCGAGATTCGGCGCCGACCTACATGCCGGATTGCGGGGTTTGCCTCAACCAGGCATCTCCCACCAGCCCTATACAGTTCCAACCTCCTGACTGATCTCCTAACATGTGTGGCACTGTAGTGCGTGTACGTATAATTGTGTGTAAGTAAGTGGTGAGGATAGAACAAGGAAGAAGAAGGAAAGATCGCGCGCGATCCATGGTCGTTTTGTTAGAGTACTGCACCGGCATACGTCTGATATTGATCGGAGAAACCAAGGAAAACTGCGGATCAGAGCAGACGACCACTTGTATTCTCCTTCAGACAGCGGCTGAATTCGACCTAGCTATCTAGCTGGTGTCGAAAATCCTGCTAGTGTCGGGACTCGAACCGGCAGCGCAGTGACATCTGTTGATGCCGTGAGCCACCAATGCCGATATGTCCTTGGAGGTGGGAGTAATATAACATGGGCTCCTTTTTGACACAAGACACACGAAAGATAAGGTCCAAACATGTAAGGTCTGAGTAAGATTTAAATCCACGTCTTTTTGGACACGGGTTTTATAAGACGTTCTGACTGCATTATTCCAATTGTTGTTAACTTATACATTAGAATTACGTATAATTAAATGAATGTCTTGCGATGTAACCAAAGAGACGCATAAAGGGGAATTGTACTGATATGAGATCCATATGATATACATTAAATTAATCAACGTGTACTACTAAAGAAGGGGGTTCTTTGATTGGAATCAAGTGGTCACTAAAAGATCTACATTTTCCACTAGTTGGTACATTCTTTTTATCTCTACAAATATACTACTATCAATTTGTTTGTTTCCCAATACATCTGAAATTAATCCACTATTTTGAACTTTATTTGTGAATATAAAATTTAAATGACTGTTGATGTTATTTGGGGTACATTTTGGGGTATAATCACTTCGTGGATTCAAAAAGTTGCAACGTTTGTGTTTAATGCGTTGCATCCCTTAAATCTTCGCAATAAGATATGCCTGGCATTCTATTTCAAACATTCAATTTTAATTCTTATATTTGAGATTGTTGTATTCCATCTACAAATTTGGAAAACGAGTTTATATTGAATTTATATTGATATTGATTATATTGATATTGTCACTCAATCCATTAAACGTGATTCCATTTCACAAGCTGAGGTATGTAGTACCAAATTATTCTAAAAGGGAATCATTAATATGTTCCTATTAAGTGGGCAAAATACACGATGAATCAAGCTGTATTGGGAAGGGAGATTTTTATTTGTAATATGATTTAAAAACTCAGCATGAGACATTAGTGATGAAAGTAATCCATAAATTACGAAGGTCTCCTTTTCGTTGAAGTTCGAATCGAAAATTTCCGTTTAATTGTCGTCTTTGATCTTCAATTTAGAGCATCATCAGGGAAAATGAAGTTCTTTCAGAATTCAGGGCTTGTCCTCACACTGCTTTGGCACTCGCGAATAAATGAGATTAAATAAACAGACATCTTTCATCGGGGTTTGCAAACGTTGTTACCTGTATACACGACTCTGAATTTTGAACACATCTTACTCTGTCACATTCGATTGAACTGAAGGGTAGTGACTGACGTAGTTACTGACTGTGTTTTTGGGGGAAATAATGTGTGGCAAGCCTCAAATTAGGCAGGGGATTTCATCTAATTGAGTTTTAAGGAAATTGCAAACCATCATTACCTCATAACGTTTCTCCTATATAATCAACTTCTTTTCAGCCCGTATTCTTAACGCACCACCAGAAAGTAG
Organism: Teleogryllus occipitalis; assembly: GCA_011170035.1. NCBI lineage: Eukaryota > Metazoa > Arthropoda > Insecta > Orthoptera > Gryllidae > Teleogryllus > Teleogryllus occipitalis. The sequence continues at coordinate 159,555 of BLKR01014757.1, forward strand.
TACAGGCGCGAAGTGAAATCAAATGAGGGAATGTATATTAGGATAGCTCCGTAGATGGAAGGAATTTTCGATAAGTAGCTGAAGATAGACAGTCGCGCGTAGGTGTTTCATATGAAGCACAGCTTGGGAAAGTCGCGAGCGCGTATTGATATTATGAAAACTATTAAATCCTATTAAATATCAAATCGTTGAGGACATTCCGGAACATTTTTAATTTATTCTAGCGATGAGCAAGAATGCGATAATAGGGATATCAAGGACATTCCATGGACAACATTCTGCTGATTCAACCGAGAAGTCATCTGAGAAGATATTGTAGTAAGCTTCCGAACTATATTCAAAACCGTGCGGTATTTTAATGTTTGTACATAGGAAAGTAATTATAGATGAGGACTATAAAAGTTGAAAAATATATAAGAATAAATGTTAAACTTTTATTGTTGAGAAAGATTGCTAATTTATATTAGTTGCTATCAATTCAATAATTGGTTTTAATCAATATAACGTCCAGGAGCGTGAATTACACGTCCATATGCAACAGGTAAGGAGTAAAATGTTGTATGTCGAAACCCATAATTAAATTGAAAGTAAAATTAATAAATTAGTGTTAACATTGAGAGCATTTATGAGCATAGCAGGGCAACGGTAGAAAGAATGTTAACAATAGTAATATTAATAACAATAATATTAATAATTAATAATAGTGGAAATAATCCCCTTCATAAGACTGGTATAATTATTTGTAGATAACGTCTAGACCTGGTTATGTTAAAAGTATCGTAGAAGGAAGAGTATTTCACAAATGGCTAGCCCAACGCAGGCCATGTGACGAGGTATTTCTCATAATAGTTTTCGGAGCTTTGGGAGTTGTTTCGCAAAATGTGTGTAAGAACTTGTTAACTCATTCAAAAGACAGGGAACTGCGAGACATCGCTTTATTAGGAACAGCCCACATTTTTCACAAAGTATTGTAGAGGCACCGACAGTCCCTAGATCTGCTCCTCAGAAAGCTAGTTGCAACCTGAAGATCGGTTTTTATTATCAACCGAGACATAACACCTTTAGTCGTGAAAGATGGGAATAATAATTTAAAACAAGACCGAGGTAAAAAGTGAAAATAAACAATGGGACAGAAGGAAAAAATGTTCTCGAAAGCATCCAATTTACAGGAAGGGGCGTGGCCTCCACGCTCCGCGTGCCCGGCCGAGAGCCACCTCCGCGCACGCCGTTCCTCCTGCCCTCGCCGTATCCGCTCGGAGCGGCCTCCAACAACGGGAGGGCGACCTCCGACCACGCCCACGCCCACGCCCCCGGCCCCGCTCCTTGATTGCGATTTAATAAGCTCGGCCACTCCAACTCGCCCCAAGTTCACTGGAGGGCGCGTTTAATTCGGGGCGCGACGTCTTTGCAGGCGGCCACGCCTCGCCGGCTCCCACTGCGGTCCCCTACCCTCGGCTACTGCCCCGCGCCCCGGCTCAACTGATCTCTCTGTGGTTGATTAATGATTGCGGGCGCGTCAACTGCTAAGGTCATAAGTAAGTCTCGTAAGTATAAAGCAGGTTCTACCGCGGGAGGTGGCGGTAAACTTCCCCTGCTGGATTGTGAGATTCGGCGCCGACCTAGCATCGGCTAACGGTATTCCCCAAACCAGGTATCTCCCACCAGTGAGGCACCGCTTCAGCTGGGACAAGCTCTAAGCTCCAGACCGGTCTCCGGGTATGTGTGTTAGTCTAGTGCATGCACGTGTAAGTGTGTGTAAGTAAGGGTGAGGATGGGATAAAGAAGAGGAAGGAAAGATCGCGCGAAGTCCGTGACCCATTTGTTAGGGTACTCTCCGGCATTCGGCTGGTGTTTTTTGGAGAAACCGCGGAAAACTACCGATCAGAGCAGCCGGCCGCTAGAATTCTTCTTCAGACAGAGACTGAGTTCGACGTAGCTGACAAGCCACTATCGAAAATCCTGCCACCGTCGGGACTCGAACCTAGATCAGAGGCCCGGTCAGAGGCACTGCAGTGACATCAGTTCATCTGATCTCTTTGTGGGTCATCAGAACATTCCAGGGCGCCCCCTAGACAAACTCCTGAAGCACACTAGACAATGCCCTTGCCCCAGGTATGGCTTGTTCGAATCGTAATTTTCGCTGTAACAGTCATTATAACTAGCTGTCGGGGTTCCACCGTATCGGGGCTTCATAATTGGAAAATAAGATTGTGCAGAATTCTTGATTGATTAAGTGAAAACAAAATACAATGCTGGGTTAAGTAAAAATCACTTTCATATTATTTCTTCTGAATATCATTCCTCTTCTTGCTGTACCTACAAATTTTAATGACACACAGTAACCAAAAGGTTGCTGGCTTCATCAAAAAAGCGTATATACTAAGTAAAGCAGGTTACTTATTAAAACAATTCAAGGACAAAGATTCGTGATGCACAAAATTATATTTTTTAACATATTATTTTTATTATATTTATTATTATTATTATTATTATTATTATTATTATTATTATTATTATTATTATTATTATTATTATTATTATTATTATTGAATATTAAATTCTGAGTTCTTTGGGACATAGCTATGCGGAATATGATGTCATGATTGGGAGGAGTGTAATTAATATTTGGTTGACAATGTAATGAGAACACGTTATTTGCTATTGCCTTAAAGAAGACAATTTATTGTTCATGGTTATTTATTTGAGGTTGAGAAAACACACCATTGTGTTCCATATATTAACAATAAATAATTCCTTGATCGTTTTGACCGTATGTACGTAGTAAAAAGAACGCATTATATTACTACGTATGTAATAAAGAGAATGTATAGTAATGCTGCAGAAAAAAACGTTTCTGGCTTAACTCCCTTTACCCAAACACCATCGATATTGTAACAGGTATAATGGTGATAATGATGACATACAAAACACGAAGGTAGTAGCGATACGACAGTGAAAGGGAAAGTTTGCCCATTGGAGATGACAGTATGGTGACGAGAGACGCGGGACATCGGTGATAGCTGGGTTGCAAATGTGGGGCACCTGCGGGACGTTGAAAATTGACTGCTTGATCATGGGCACCTGTGTAACGGGTGCATGTAATGACGGGAGGGGAGAGAAAGAAAGAAAGAAAGAAAGAAAGAAAGAAAGAAAGAAAGAAAGAAAGAAAGAAAGAAAGAAAGAAAGAAAGAAAGAAAGAAAGAAAGAAAAGAAAGAAAGAAAGAAAGAAAGAAAGAAAGAAAGAAAGAAAGAAAGAAAGAAAGAAAGAAAGAAAGAAAGAAAGAAAGAAAGAAAGAAAGAAAGAAAGAAAGAAAGAAAGAAAGAAAGAAAGAGAAAGAAAGAAAGAGAAAGAAAGAAAGAAAGAGAAAGAAAGAAAGAAAGAAAGAGAAAGAAAGAAAGAAAGAAAGAAAGAGAAAGAAAGAAAGAAAGAAAGAAAGAAAGAAAGAAAGAAAGAAAGAAAAAATGAAAGTGAGAGACGAAAGAGTCAGAGATCTGTATGATCACGAAGCAATCGTGTCGCAGCAATTAAACGGTGTTGCGACGAAGGAGAGGCACGATTGTAGATGAGACAGTTGGGCAAGACGATCAGAACGCGACCATTTTTGTGAGGCGAAGGGGCAGCGGCGGAACCGAGGAAGATGGAAAAAAGGGTCATATGTATTGTAAGAAGCGGTGTAGAGTAAGGTGAGGGATGAGGGATGCAGAAGGAAAGGCAGGGAATATGGAAGTGGGTGAGGGATGGGGGTGTTATGGAAAGGAAAGGCAGGGTAGATGGTAGCAAGCTGAACACTACTGACATGTGTGATAGTGTAGTGCGTGTGTGTGTATGTGAACGGAGAGAGGGTAAAAGATGGGGAAGGAAATACCGCGCGCGGTGCCGGGCCCGTTTGCAAAGTTACGTTCCGGCATTCGCGTGGCATTGATCGGAGACACGGCGGAAAACTACCGGTCAGTGCAACTGGTGCTAGAATTCTCCTCCACACAACGGCTGAATTCGGGGAGATGGAGCAAAGGCGGAGTGGGCGGCTGAGAATGGAGCGAGATGGAAAGAGATGAGTGAGTGATTGCGCATAATATCCGTCCTCAGAGACTAATTTATGTCACAATATTAACGGAATTTTAAATGCATCCAGATACCTAAATTATCACATTGTTACAAATCATTAAAACATATATGAAGCATTTCTTTTAAATATTGCATCTTGTATATCTTCATCGTATTATTTTTGGTTGGTCACCGTTAAAAAAGTTAACTTTGTGGCACTTTATAAATGTTTCTGAATGCTTCTTGCTGTCCATACAACATGGCGACCAGCGTCTGGTCTGGTTTTTCAAACGACGTGTTCGTGTTGTGGTCACGTGGTTCCTGACACAACCTGATGCTGGGCAAAACGAGCAAAAATTGGTGCGCCGGAGTAGCTCACTCATCTCTTTGGTTAATATTACGCTGTAAATTATCTTTTTAAATTATCTTTATTCTTTTATAAAAAAGTATTACTCTGAAACAAGAGCTATTGCTCTTGTTTCAGAAAATATTTCTCTCTTAAAGTTTCTGTGATAGAAGACATTCTGAAACTTCCAAGTTTTATCATGTATTTGGTAACATGGCGTCCGAGAAGTATACATAAGGTATTGCTAACTAATACTTGGATCACACAAGGAATTAGAACATCTTGTAAAAATAAACGTACTCTCTACTTTATTTCTAAACATCATAACGTATCACCCGGTTTCCAAGTCTCCTTCCGAGAATATAAAAGAATTTTAAGGAAAATAATAGTTCAGGCAAAAATAATGAAAAATAATGAGGATATTTTGAACGCTAGAAACAAAACTAAAGCAATGTGGAACATCGTTAAAAATTCGACCACGTCATCACGACATTTCGTAGAGAATGTTGTTTTAAAGGATAATGAAAGAGAAACGAGAAATCCAGAAAAAGTTGCGAATCTCTTCAACCAACACTTTTCTAGAATTGCGGTTGATCTCACGAAGGGACTAAAACCACAAAATTCAACATCATATGCTTCCCAAAAAAATTTCGGCACGATGTTTATTTACGAAACTTCTAACGAAATCCTCAGAATAGTCAGTAAATTAAAAAAATAAATATTCATCAGGTTTAGATGAATTTCCGGATTGTTTATTAAAAACGTGTGCACCTGCCATTATACACCCATTAACTCACATTTTCAATGCTTCCTTGTGCACAGGAATATTTCCAGATACTTTCAAAACAGCAAAAATTAAGCCACTTTATAAAAAAAGGAACAAAAATGGAATTCAAAATTACCGGCCAATTTCTCTTTTGTCAGTTTTCTCAAAAATATTAGAGAGGCTTTTCTATACGCGAATGGAAACTTTTCCCAGGAAAAACGAAGCGTTTTCAGACACACAACACGATTTCAGGAAATCAAAATCTACGGAAACTGCCATTTTTTCTTTCCTTAAAGATGTTGCTTCATCAATGGATCAAAATGAAGAACCCATTGGGATATTTTTAGATCTTTCGAAGGCTTTTGACGTTATTAACCATAACATCTTGCTCTCAAATTTACCTTCTTATGGAATTCGTGGTATTGCCCTAGATTGGATAACCTCGTACCTTAAAAATCAATCTCAAAGAGTATAAATACCGTACTGGCACGAAAGGACATTATTTACTTATCTCTCCAATTCTTTGCCAATTGAACATGGGGTCCCACAGGTCCCACAGGTCCCACAGGTCCCACAGGTCCCACAGGTCCCACAGGTCCCACAGGTCCCACAGGTCCCACAGGTCCCACAGGTCCCACAGGTCCCACAGTCCCACAGTCGATCTTAGGTCCTATCCTCTTTCTGTTGTACGTAAACGATATGCACTCATCTATTAAAAACGGAAGAACAGTTCTGTTTGCCGATGACACGAATGTTCTTTGCAAAAAAGAAACAATAAATAGTACAATTTCAGAAGTTTCAAATTGGTTTTGTAATAACAAATTAATAGTTAACGAAGGAAAAACGGTCTCAATGCAATTTTGCGTTTCAAATCGGCAATCGTATGCTCCATTAAAAATGAAAAATATGCAATTAGCTGATGTTGAGGTAACAAAATTTCTAGGTCTCTCAATTCAATCAAACCTCAAATGGAATGTACATATAACAGAATTAAACACTAAATTAAGCTCATTATGTTATGCATTCAGAATTCTTTCTAATTCTGTCAGCCTTCATGCAGCTCGTTGCGTGTATTTTGCAAATGTACATTCCCGCCTGAGATATGGCATAATATTTTTGGGAAGCTCATCCTTTAGTTCCCAGACATTTAGATTGCAAAAGAAAATTATCCGAATAATGAAAAAATCCCATCCACGTGATCCGTGCAAGTCTCTTTTCATTGAGCTTGGAATCTTACCATTGCCTTGCCTATTTATTTATGAGTCTGTAGTATTTGTCAAAACTGACTTACTTAACGGTGGGAACCTATTTTCATGTAATACTGATATTTATAGTTACAACACTCTACGTAGAAATCATGTTCATTAAGTGTCAGTATCAACAGCTCACTACAAGAAATCCACATACAATACATGTACACTAATTTACAATGCATTGACAGATGAAATTAAACAATTAAAATTGGTACACAAATTTAAGTTAAAAGTAAAATCTTTTCTGCTGCAAAACTGTTTCTATACAATTAGAGACTACTGATCGTCAAAACGAAAAACAATGTTTACTTTAACAAAACCAAGATATAGTATAATGAATTAGTTTACATTTGCATTGTATAATTTTAAAAAAATACTCAATATGCCTGTAACAAATAATGTACTTCCGGGTCAATGACCCCCATCTCGATCAGGTTTTTGTCCAGTTTCCCTGATCCATTGAGCAAATGCTGAGATGGCCCCTTGATTTGCTTCTGGACGTAAATGTAGCTTCACTATGCGCACGTTTTGTTGAACTTTCCTTTCCTTGTAGTGGTAGTAGAGCTTAGGGTGAGTTTCTATTTTGTTAACAATACAGAAAAATCAAGTCTGTTCGTTTCTTTACCGTTAAAAATAAGTTTTCGATAATTTGGCAACGAAAATATCTAGTTTTTGAAATGTTAATCTCTCGCTTTTTTAAATTTGTTATTATTATTATTATTATTATTATTATTAATCTTTCAACTATTAATAGTTAAATTGTTGGGAAGGGATTCAGAAACTCAAGAAAGCGTGCGCAGATGATTTCTCCCCCATACGTCACATACAGTTTTTGACTGTTTTTGACTAAATAAATAAATAAATAAATAAATAAAAGATTATCTTGCTACAACCAAAATTTAATTGAAGAGTATGAGCTATTAGAATGTTTATGTAATACTGTCCATGCCGACGAGAAAGGCCGAGGTGGCTAGAGTGTGTGCCGACACAGGACCTCGGTCCGAAGAGTCGCGGTTTCGAGTCCCGCCGTGGGCATTGTTGGTTGTCCCTTGTCTTTCATGTATGTGTGCTGTCAGGGAAGGCCTAGTGATTCTGCTGACAATAGACGAGGACTCCGAATGTGTGTCTAGTGTAAATGTCAATGTGTCCCCATGAGGGACATAGTGGGTACCCGACGCGGATAGCCGATATCGGCATTCCCTGAAGTTGGAAAAAGACCCAGGAAGAAAAAAAAATATAATGCTGTCCATATGTGTTACCAAACGAATTGATGCGATTATAAAACCAAACTAGTTGATGAGATTATAAAAGCAAACGAATTAATACGTTTGACACAATTTCCCCGGAAGTGAAAAAAGGAGAATTCATTATGTTAATTTTTTTAACTTCAAAATCAGAGGATTCGATTTCAGAAAAGAAGGATAACAGGAAGAAGAACGACAAAGAAAATTGAATATTTCCTCAATTCATACAAGGCTTCGGTTCTTCATTTGAAGTTCTTTAATTAAAATATTATTGAAGCTTCACAACAGGCCACTCGTGGTCTCATCCGAAAAACGATTCCTCTTTACTCTTTTCTGCTTTCTTATAGATATTATCGAGCAAAGAGTAGCACAAACCAACGACTTGTGCGTCATTCATCTCGAATCGCTAGAAAACCTACATAACATATTAGACGAAATGTAATACGTTCGTCAAATTTGTTATGTAGGTTAAAACAATGTTACTATGTCAAATTTCTAATATTTCCAACAAAGATATTCGGCAAATATCTTTTACAGTGTAATACCCGCCTTTCGACCGTGGAGCGGAGGAAAGTTGAGGGCACGCGGTAGCGCGCGGAGGCGTGGCAGGCGGGAGCGGTGGAGGTGGCGATGGCGGGCGGGGGGGGGGGGGGGGGCGGGAGTACTAGGGCGGCGGAGGGTGGAGGAAAGGTGTGGGGCGTGTAGAGCGAGGCAGCGCGGCCGGGGCGGTGGAGGTGGCGGTGGCGGTGGAGGTGGAGGTGGCGGTGGCAGTGGCAGTGGCAGTGGCGTGGGTGCTAGGACGGAGTTGCTTTTGCGGCGGAGGGCGGAGGAAAGGCGCGGGAGCGCGGCGGCTTGCGGAACGCAAGACATGCGTGGGCAGGGGCGAGGGTGCGGCCGGAGGTGCTAGGGGGGCGGAGGGCGGAGGAAAGGTGTGGGGCGTAGAGAGCGAGGCGGGCGGAGGGGGAGGTGGCGGTGGCGATGGTGCTAGGGCGGAGGAATGGTGTGGGGCGCAGACAGAGAGCGAGGCAGGCGGAGGGGGAGGTGCCGGTGGCGAGGGTGCTAGGGCGGCGGCGGAGGGGGAGGTGTGGGAGGTGCGGGGCGCAGGAGCGAGGCAGGCGGAGGGGAGGTGGCGGTGGCGAGGTGCTAGGGCGGCGGAGGGGGAGGAAAGGTGTGGGGCGCAGAGAGCGAAAGAGGCAGGCGGAGGAGGTGGCGGTGGCGGGTTGCTAGGGCGGCGGAGGGGGAGGAAAGGTGTGGGGCGCAGAGAGCGAGGCAGGCGGAGGGGGAGGTGGCGGTGGCGAGGGTGCTAGGGCGGCGGAGGGGGGAGGAAAGGTGTGGGGCACAGAGAGCGAGGCAGGCGGAGGGGGCGATGGCGGTGGCGGGGGTGCTAGGGCGGCAGATGCAAGGAGCGGGAGCGGGGGCGAGGGCGAGGGCGGCGGCGCATGCGCGGCGTGGGCGCGCGCCAAGTGCAGGCGGGCGCGGCGTCAGGCGGCGGCCGCTGGAGCGCCACTCGGAGGGAGGCGATCGGCGGTGGAGGCCGCGCCGCGCGTCAGCGCACTTCCCCGCGCGCCCACACGCACTGCCCGCGCGAGCACCACGCACTTCCCCACGCGACCACTACGCACTTCACCGCGTGGCCACCACGCACTTCCCCATGCGACCACTACGCCACTTGCCTTGCATTCCGCACAGGGTTATACTCAGATTTAAAGACAGTGACACTTCAAAGTTACAAACTTGAAGTAGATGGGGCATTGTCATCCTATCGTGAGCTCCAATACCAAAAATTTAAGTCGTAACGAAGCTCCCCAATGGATGACAGTCGTCCCCCCCCCCGTGCATCTCCTGGCCTTAAAGTGCCACTATGTTTAAGGCGGAGTATAGGGACAGGACCTGTCACAGGGAAGTCAAAGCCGGGGGCAAGGGAAGTGGCTTATTAGAGTTCGCGGGCACTGCGTCCAGTCCAACTGCCTCGAGGTTGAAATGTAAGGGCTGGACAAATTTCTACGCGGTGTCAGTTGATCACTGGATGCCTGCCGCACTATATTCTTTTAGGATATTCGGTTCAAAGTCATTTTTCCAAATTTAGCCATATTCATTGACATTTCCTATAAAAAAATTAGAAATTGACAAAAAAAGAAAAATACCGGTAATATTTGAACTTTACAATTGAGATTAAAATTAAACGTTTTTCATCGAACGAAATTTTATTTCGCAATCGCATTTATTTGAAAGTGAAATATTTGCATTAACTTCCTACATTCGACTTAGACCGAAAGATTCTTTCTGTTAGAAGAGCTGTTCGTCCGTAAGAGTGAGATAATGAATCGAACAGCAGGTTTTGCTAGAGGATGTAGAGAATTTAGTAGAGTATATAGTAATCGGAGCTCTGAGGTTTGTTCCGTAAAATTTGTCTCAGAATTTGGCTCAACTGTCGTGACATTCAAACACTGGGAATCTTCATTGGAAACAGTCCCCGTTTTCTGCATTGTAGAATCACAGTCAGTCTCTAGATCTGCTTATTAGGAAGTTGGTTGCAACCCGGAGTAAATTGTTTATTCAAGCGATTCGTAACATATTTAGCCGTGAATTATAAATATAATAATAACAATAATAATAACAATAACAAAAATAATAACAATAATAATAACAATAATCATACAGTAAACTCTCATTAACACGAATTCCAAACGGGGAGCAGTGGCTACGTGCATCACCTGATGTCACTGCAGTGCCCTCTGGCCGTGAGGTCCTAGGTCCGATGGCGGCAGGATTTTCGACACTAGCTTTTCAGCTAGGTCGAATTCAGTCGCTGTCTGGAGGAGAATTGTACGGGCCGGCTGCTCTGATCGGTTGTTTTCCGTGGTTTCTCCGATCAACACCAGGCGAATGCCGGAGCAGTACCCTAACAAACGGACCTCTAACACTAACAGTGGGGTAGATCGCCGCCACCTCCCGATGAAAACATGTACTACACTTACGGAACAAATGACCTCGGTTGTCGACATGCCCGGAATCACTGACAATCAATCAACGAATTCGAAGGGAACGAAATATTCGGAGTTTGTGTTATAAACATTCGTGTTATTCGAATACTATAAAAGTCCGTATTACCGTAATCCCTTGCCGAGACCGAACCTTGTTTTAGTAAGGGATACAGCCGAAAAGCTATAGCCCATAATTACACACGTTAATCTGTCTCAAGGATGGAATACGACTGGACCTCGCAAGAGAACGTGGAACATTTGGAACATTTCAATAAGTAAAGCGCCACCATGTGCGCGGTCTTTTCAAGAGGGCGCCACTAGTTTATATGAGAGTTAAAAGTCCCAGCTGGCACCTTGAAGTCGGGGTACCGGGCTTCAAATCTCGGTCAATGCATGCACAATTTGAGGCAAACAAATCGGGTTCGTGGAAGTTTTTCATGTTTTTTCCCACCGTTTCCCCTGCCTCTCATTCCATTACTGCTCTGCTACCAATAAAATCATATCGACACTCATATATCGAACTGCTGTCCTTAGGTATGACCGAAGAAGCTGGATACTGTAGATTATAATAAATATTTTGATTTTCTCATCGTATTATGTTCTTAGTAATGAAAAATTATTGTAATATAGTGGAAGAAATCGGCAATTTTTCGATAGAGAAGCTAGTATTGTGGGGCCCTGGTGTTGAAAAAGTGGATAAATCTTATTCCTACATGTGGTAGCTTTCTTCTTCTAACATGTCAATATCTACATTTTTTGGGTTCTTGATATCGGAAAGTCTACTGACGTCAAAAGTCCGACTGTTGGTTCATTTGTCCGTCTTTACATCCATTTGTTCGTCCATCTGTTAGTCAATGTTGTAGTCCGTCCGTCTATCCGTGGTAAACTCTAGAGCCTAAAACGCTCAGACGATTTTCTCCTAAATGGATATTGCCCGATCAGTCTGCGTGATAAATATTGTCCTGCGAGTTTGAAGCGAATATTTTGAATTTTGGGATTCTTTATCTGAAGCCGCGACTTTTATGTTGAAATATCTGAACTCTAAAAAATTGTAAATGTTCAGTGTTTTTAGCTGTTTCAAAGTCTACAAAATTGAAGACAGATTTTTTCCTGAATGAAATGTTCTTCAAAATCAGACTAAAATGAAATCATTAACAATTTTTCTAAAACCTGAATATTTATTGTGTAATTGCGTCTGAAGTGAAAGTTTTCTTGTATGTTTCAAAGGTCGGGAGAAAGTGGTGCTGGTCCCATAATAGGCGAACTGGAAGCTTTGTTGGAACAATTTTTGCTAGTTGAAACACATTTGGAGTTAGTATTAAAATATTGCTTCGCGTTTACGCATAATGCGCTGTTGTACCACAACTAGTTATTTCACAATTTCGATCTCAGCGTTACGTTTCTGCTTCCGTAAAACCCAACACTTTATACCCATTTCGCACGTCTTTACCTCTGGTCTATATACATGTTTCATTAATGAAGCCGTTTCTTCCTCATAAACGCTTCTTTAGTTACTGCTATTTTAACCTTTACTTTCCGCTCACACTTCACGTCCACAGTTATCCAGCTTCTTGAATACTTAAGGGAAAATGTGCCTCAATGGCGGGGACCTGTTCTATTTCATAATTCCCATCCAAACTTGGCTTTTCTTCGAGGACGTAAGTAATGAGACTTTATTACGTGTTACGGCATTCAAGGAACGGCTGAGCAAAAAATAATGAATGAAAATATTTCAAGACATCTGTTTTCACTGGGATCGATAGTTATATTCTGAACGTTACTTTATGCTGGTAGGAAGATACTAATACGAAGAGGTTATAGCAAATAGCTTTATTACTTGTTAAACTAATGGCACATCTGGAGTGCCAGTGAGATCGACCCATATCCCTCCCAGAGGAGACCCAAATCTCCGAATGCATATGAATTGGCATTGAGATTAAGAAACGAGGGGCATTATGTAGTAAAGGAAGTTCATTCCAGTGATTTGCCTTCCTGAATCGTCACAGAAGGAATGACGTAGGTCTAACGCCGAGGTCGGAGTAATTTTCGCGTCCAGATAAGAGTGACATTGTTCGGCCGGAGCGATTCCCAGAGATGCCTGCTTCATTGCGGTTTGAGAGCTTTCTTTTCGTTCGATTGGATGCAAATCGAGACGCGCAATTGCATTCTCGACCGGGGGCTCAATGCGAGTGGCATGCTCACCCTCCCTCCTACTCCACCTTCTCCCACTGGGTTCTGCCTCCCCTCGCGCGACTCTCTCTGTAGGTGGAAAATTACTTGGAAGAATAGATGAAGAACATGGTGAAAAACGGAAGAGGAAATAAAGAGAGATATCACTGTTAAAAGAAGTGAGCAATAAAATGATATCAACGTGAATGGACGAGTCAAAGTACAAATCACATCTCCGCTACAAATTATCTAGCGGAAGGAAACAGAAATATATTTTCATTTTTGTTTGTTCATACTATTCTTTTTTTCAGATCTTTGGTAGATTTGGATTTACATCGTATTAGGATATTAAAGGCTCTCGGAAAGTCGTTTCAACTTCCGCAAAGTCGATTTTTTATTTATGTTCTTGTAATTCATTATTTATTAGAAACTATGCGATTATTATGGTGTTAAACGTACCATTAAATCTATATAGTCCATAACAGAATTACGCCGTTCTCTTCGTGCTTTTATAGACATTGTTAAAACATAGGCGAAACTTAAAAAAATCCAGTCTCCGATATACCCTCGTTTTTTATTATGACGAAGACAATTTATTTAGATTCTCCTCCTTTCTAGTCGGAACTCCGTGACAAACACCGCATTGTTGCCTTCCCATTACGTACATGTGGAAGTCGAATGATTGCTGCCAGTGACCAGATCGAGGACGAACGACTTACACATGACAAAACTTAAACGTGAATTGTGAAGAGACCTAAAAAATGACTTGGGGCGGCCTAACTTTATTTTCCCTAGAGCAATACGAAAAAAGGATCAAACGATCATCACATTTGTATTATTTTTGCGTTTCGAAATTATGTAAGGACTAATTGAAGTACGTAATAATTCTGGTACATCAAAGGAATTATGCAAACATTTCCTCTTCGTGTGTCATCTGCGGATGACATTGAAGTATTGTGCCGTGTCCTTTCTCAGAAGGTAATGCCGGCAGTATTATTCATTCCGTGACTCAACAGCGCGCTTCTGGAGAGAACGAATAGAATGGCCGACGCGTCAGCCACAGATGACGGCCTTGAAAATACTCTACCAGGGCAGAGAAGGGGTGTGAACACTCCGCGTGGAAATCTTATTATGGGAGACAGGGTGAAAGTAATACATAATTATTTTACTCACTTATTGAATTGAGATAATTGATTGATTTCGAACTTTACTTTTTTCTTCCTCACTTGAACCACGTATTTCTGTTTATTTCTACGTGTGAAGTATATTAATAGACAATGAAACAAGAGTATTTGCAATTTGGTCGATCATCCCACTCGCCAAACGTCCTATAAAGGTGAGTTTTTATTACACTTTTGATGAGCAAGCGAGATTAAAACCATTTTGTTGGGACAGAATTTCGATATTTCGAATATAAATATTTCAAAATAATTTAATTGTTGGCAATTGTTGTAAAGAAGAGTAAGAATATTTTCATAGCTTTAAACATTGTCGATATTATTTAATTAGTAATTAATTTATACGTGCATGTTTTAGGTTTCCTATAAGAGCAAATCCGCAATGTTTTGCATATCACCACCTATTATATTTCGTATATTTTCATGTGATTTTATTTTATTTCACTTTCTCTGCTTCTCAATATTTCAATTGTTACTACTTCTTTCGTGAAAGTAATGCAACAGTTAAACATTTTTTTCAATGGCGAAAATCTTTATGGCGTCTCCTTAAGCGTATAGTGGACAAATTTTTCTTTGATTTTGTAGTGATGAATGTTAATGGATGAACATTAGGGAGAATTCCATCTCAATTACAATTCCCTTTTGTTCCGCAGACCTGAAGGAGATATCTCTAAAGAAGCCATCTTTAATGACGTGAAACAAAAACTGTAGATTAATTACTAGAGAGTGTTTTGGAATACTTATGAGATTTGAACACAAGTTTTTATTTTTTAAATTTTGTTAAAATAGTGATTAAGGTTCTTTCAGTACAGTACCTATCCAGTAATTCTTTGAGATTTCTGTAAGTAATACGTATGCGTCGTGGTTTAGTCATTGAACAACCCTGCGTTTCTGAATGATTTCTATTTTGATTATTTAAAAGTTCGAAGCTTTAATTATATTTGTTTCAATAGCATAGTCAAGAAAATGGCATGATTTTCTGGAATGAAGTGAAATCAACACTGAAATATGATTTCGCAAACCGAAAATTTGAACACATAAAACCCTTCGAAACTAATAATTAACCTTAATAAATAACCTCAATTAATTTAAGTCGTGACTAAATCTTCAGATTGTTAGCTTCAGATAAGTCTAGATTGAGGAGAATGAGCATAGTGATGCAGAGCTATATATCATTATATGTTACATTATTACGATAAATCTGTCCTTTAAAGCTATCAACACTTGTGATTGCTTCACACTGATGCGGGATGAAGAAGAGAGTAGAGCAAAGTTTCTTGTTCATCAGGGAATTACAGGGAAACTTTTAAAGAATGTTTGTTGGAAGAGGGACCAAGTGGCGCGCTTCCGCGCAAAAATTAATTAACCGACGATCGAGGTTGTTTTCACAGAGCTCCGTTGCACAGAAAGAGAGAAGGAAGAAAGGAGGAGAGGAAAGGGAAAGACATGAAATAAAATATT